>JAOEGS010003866.1:0-66331 GCA_025447755.1 Corythornis vintsioides
TAAAAAAAATGAAACTGTTCTAGGCCTCTCTGAACTGTGTTGCTGTCTGAGATCCAGTAATCCTTTCATGATTTTTAAAAGGTGAATAGCTGCAGCTAGCAAAGTTTTTAGCCTGCCAGGCATCCCTTAAATTTACTTTGGTGTTTAAAATGTTTCTGCAAATAATGTTCCTTAAATGGTGTTTTGTTCTGATCTAGGGTAGTGGAAAATCAATGAGGCAGGAGGTTTGGGGGGGGCAGGGGCTGTTCAGTGGGGTCCAAACTACTGATGGTTGAGGTGGAGTTCTATAGGAAGTTCTTGAGCTGTACAACGATGGGGATCCTGAATTGCCTCTGGCTTCTCAGAGGGAGCCTGGGGTTGCTCAAAGTAATACCACAACACCCTGAAAAAGGCAATAAAATGAGGTATTTGATATAAGAGCAAAGAAAATGTGCAATAACAAGCCTGACTGGGATGAGGGACAAAGCCATTGGGGTGATACTGCACAAATGTGTCAGACATTTGTGGGGGCAGTGAGCAGGACGTGAAATTCACCAACTGAAGTGATGCCAGTAACAGTACCTGGAGCTTCCCCTGCTGCCCACACACAAACATACGTTGTACAGCGTTTAGATGGCAAGTAGGGGCAAAGCAGTTGAAATGCAAGTCACTTCCCACCCTATAGAAATCTTTAATCTCTTCAGACACTTGTAGTGCTAGTAATTGGGTTGTGTGAAATCCCTCCCAAAATGTTGAGCAGAATCAGAATCCTTACTTCCCGCTGGTATTTCTTTTGCATGTATTCCTACTGGCTTTTTGGGTCTGAAGTTAGAATGTTATTTATGGTACAGCAATTACAGCAGTCATTTTTCACAGCGTTTATTCTTGAGGCTGAAAAATCTCTGCTTATGGGTGTCCAAAGTGCAAAAATCCTGATACAAAATCCCAGGAAAAGCTGAATTTCAAGAAGGTGATGAAATTGCTTTGAAATATTTTTGTGCGTGTGTCTCTTCACGAGGTGTCAATGAACATTTAAGCATTCTCTGCAGCTGGGAAAAATGTTTTGTTTTTAATTTTAGCCCTGCTAATAAAGTCTTGTCATATATGTCAATGAAGCAGAAAGAAAATTACTACAGAGCTAACTGTAGGTTGTCATTAAAGCCGATTTCCTGCATTAAGCCAAAAACAATGCAGAATTTCATTTCTGGACTACCTAAATATGTTAGTCATGCTGATGGTTTCCTAAACCCCAAACCCAAAGAGCTAAAGAAAAATACTATATTGGAAAGTATTTATTTGCTCTTGTCTGTCACCTTGTCCTGATCTTCACTTGTTGGTCTTTTGCTCTCCCTTCTCTATTTTTAAGATAATTTGCTTTGGCTTCCAGCTGCTGACACTCACAGACAGCTGCTTGTAGGGTCCTGCTTGAAAAATCCCTTCCTCTCTTCATTTGGCCAATGAAATAAGAAGCTATCTGTTGTTTGGAGAGCACAGCTGAAATCTCATCCTGCCAGATTCTTGGGCAGGAATGTAACTGGGGAAGGGGGTGAAATCCCAGCATTAAACTGCACGAACACTTACTGGTCTGCTCATGGCAACTGAGACATCAACTCAATTGAAAAAAAAAAATCTTCTGACCAGATAATTGACTATAAACAGAGAAAGGGGAGTTTTCTGTGGCTACCTATATATATATATATATATATATATATATATGTAAAAAAAAGCAGTCCTTAGCTAATTCTTTACTCAGACTAAATAATTTATTTTAGTGCTGTCCCTCCGGTAGTGCCTCATTGTCTGCAGCCTTATTTGCATTTTTCCTGCTCTCCAGCATGAGCTGCCAGAAGGTTTTTGGGCATCAGTTATTTTAGTGATTTTTAATACCTGGAGCTCTCAAGTGTATTCAGCTCTGCTAGCTTGTTTATTGGTCATGGTGCTTAAAAACAACATGGGACCAACTCTGTTTATAGTGAGAAATACCGAGTCAGATTAGCTTTTTAATTTCCTTCTCAGCAACATGCTGCAGTGCTTCATCAGCTAACTTCAGGAGGGTTTTGTGCTTTGAGTTCTGGGTTTGTTTTTTTAATGATGGCTGAACCAGAAGCCAAGGAGGGGTGACATTTGCAGTGCTGTGGTATTAAACTTGCTATAATACACTCTTCCATTATAAAGTGTTCTGGAGAAATCTTTCCTTGTTTTCTGCCCCATTCTCTCTAACTAGTTTTGTCCTGGTGAATTAAATCTGATGTCCTTGTGCTGGTGGAATGACTTACAACGTGTTCCAGGTGCATCAGCAAGTTTGTCCCCATGCTGGTTTTATGCAAGTGTTATGGTCTGACAACTGTGCATCACCCGCTCAGCTCTTAAATGTGGTTTGACTGAGGCAAATTCAGACAGGCTTTGTTTGCAGTTGAGAGCACAAGGCCAAGGCAAGTTTGTGAATGGCTGCTTCAAGCAGATCCTCTTGAAGCTGGGTTCAGTGGGCCAGGTTCTGTTTCTGGGGAGAGAGCTGTGGTCTATCATCATCCCACGAGATGAAGAGTTGCTGTTCTCCTTCCAGTTCCCCAGGCCTGTCCCACAGGTACAGTGAACTCTTTGAATGTATAGGTTTGTGTTTGAGAGACTGATATTGTTCAGCTTGGAGAAAAGAAGTCTCAGAGGAGATCACTCTCAACAACTGCCTCACAGGAGGTTGGAGCCAGCTGGGGTCAGCCTTTGCTCCCAAGGAATAATTGATAGGACAAGAGGAAACAGCCTCAAGTTGCACCAGGGGAGGTTTAGGTTGGACATTAAAAACAACTTTTTCCCTCAAAGGGTTGTCCAGGTCTGGCCCAGCCTGCCCAGGGCAGTGGTGGAGTCCCCATGCCTGGAAGGGTTTCAAAGCTGTGTGGATGTGGTGCTGAGGGACATGGTTTAGTGGTGGACTTAGCAGTGCTGGGTTAAAAATTGGACTCGTGATCCTAAAGGTCTCTTCAAACCAAAACAATTCTATGACTCTATGATACATGCAGGTTTCTTCTTGTAAGCATGATGGTTATTCTCAGGGTTGTCCTGATGTGTGTTTCTGTGGAGATACAGGTTTGTCTTTGTGTAATTATTTTGATATTTGATTAGTTTGTTTTTTTCCTTTAATAAAATTAAGCTTGTTCCAGAATCATCTTTCCCTGTGTCTAAGCAGGGGCGTCCCATCTTGCAGAATGATCTGTAGTTTTAGACAGTGTATGTGTGCTTTCTGACCTACAAACTGTGACTGCAGCAGGATTGTGAGCCAGGCAATGTCAGTGCTGAAGTGGAGCTCCCACCTCGAAGCAGATCACAAGCCCAGAAATAAATCCCTTTGGCAAACTCAGCCTCGGGGTGGGATATAAATTCATGCTGCTGAGGTGTGGAAAGTCTTTTAGAGAGGAGTTACATAAAAAGCAACAAACCCCAAACTCACAACATTCTTATCTGCCCTTCACTTAAAATGGCTGGTACCTAGTTAGAGTGCCCAGCTTCCTGTCTGGAGAGGAGAAGGCTCTGGGGAGACCTTGCTGCAGCCTTTCAGTGCTTCAAGGGCCTGTCAGAAAGATGTGGACAGAGTTTTTAGGAGGGCCTGTTGTGACAGGACAAGGGGTGATAGTTTTAAATAAAAAGGGGGGTTTTTTCCATTAGATCTCCAGAAATCTTTTTTTTTTTTTTTTTTTTTTTTTTGCCTTGAGGGTGGTGAGACACTGTCCCAGGTTACCCAGAGAGGTAGTTGGTGCCCCATCCCTGGAACCATTCTTGGTGAGGTTGGATGGGGCTCTGAGCAACCTGCTCTAATTGTAGATGTCCCTGCTCAGTGCACAGAGGTTAGACCAGATGAGCTTTAAAGGTCTCTTCCCATCCAGTGCATTCTATGTTCTTTAAAGTCATTACAGCTCTGTTCCTGGAAATACACTGACATTTATTTGTTCCCTTGTGAAGCCCTCTGGGTGAAGGCTTGCCTAGCAGTTAGACAAACTGTAAGGTGTACACAAAGTCCACTGTAAACCTTTTTATTTACTTATTTTTTCCCCCTCCACCTCTTAGAACCCTCCTTTTTTTCAGTTTTATGGATGAGCCACCCCATTTCCTCCTCTCATCTCTCCTCCTAACCTTCACAACCCATATCTAAGGTCCTCTCTAGCTCTGATGTTCCTCTGCTATCACGCTCTGCTTTCTGTTGTCCTGAACCCACCCTTGACCTAGTTCATTCTCAAACCACTTCCCTGCCTCTTCCTCTCTCCACGCTTTCAACTCATTGAAGTCTTTTCTCTTCCTTCCCGTCCTCCTCTGGCATCAGGCCTTGTGCTCATCAAAACATTGATCTCATGGGCTGTGGGCTTGCCAGCATAATAAGGGCAATGCTCTTCCAAACACATTTTTTTTCCTCCTTCTTGAAAACACAGAAACAATTTACTTCTTTTTTTCTTTTTCTTTACTAGATTTGCTCTCACTATTTTTTATGCTCAAATTAGAGGATTAATTCTTGCTTTCCTGCTGACAGTCGTGGAAACAAGCTAATTTCCAAGTGTCAGGATGCTGATCCTTATCTCATTCAGTTCCCAAAGAAGGTAATAAAATAACTATAAGAATAAATGGCTGTAGCAGATGCAGCACCATGGGCATATGGCCATTTATTCATTTCTCATGTTCTGCCCAACTTTCATAATAAATCTATAAAGGCTGATAAGACACTAGAGACCATGCAGGGTTTTTATTTTTCTACCCATATTGTCCTTTTCTGGACTCTCCAATTGTAAATTTTGGCAGGTTTTAACTGTCTGTTGTTTGGTCAACCTCAGTGTTTCCCATTTTCTTCTTTCCCCACACTTGGGGATGTCATTGTTAGATGGTTGTAGTCATCAGGTGCCTCAGTCTTTGCACACATAACGGATGCTGGCAGAGGGGTGTACCATGCTAATGGTTATGGATTGTGAGACTGAAAACCTGCTACTCTTTATTTATTATTAACAAAATAGAAGTAGCATGGTTGAAGAACTTGGTCATGCACAAGTTGGCTTTCCTGGTGTAGTGATTGCAGGGCTATGACATGGACAGTGTTGATGTTTACCATAGGGCTGCTATCCAGGTGCTTAGAACCATGGAGTCAGCTTGGTTGGAAGAGAACTTTAAGACCATAAAATCCAACCATTAACCCAGCACTGCCAGGTCTCCACTAAGCCAAGCATCACATCTACACAGCTTGGAAATCCCTCCAGGGATAGGGACTCCACCACTGCCCTTGGGCAGCCTTCACAACCTTTTCAGGGAATAAGCTGTTCCTAATACCCAACCTCAACCTCCCCTGGTGCAACTTGAGGCTGTTTCCTCTTGTCCTATTGCTTGTTGCTTGGAAGAAGAGACTGACCCCCACCTGGCTCCAACCTTTCCAAGCTGAACAGCCCTCAGCCTCTCCTCACCAGACTTGTGCTCTAGACCCTTCCCCAGCTTTGTTGCCCTTCTCTGGACATGTTTCAGCCCCTCAATGTCCTTGGAGTGAGGGGCCCAAAAATGTATTTGTCCTGCAGTGTTACTCTGACTCCAATTTGGTTATTGCATATGGGAATGGTGACTGTAGAATAAGCTAAAAGTAATAAAAATTGGAAGATTTATCTTGAAAGCGAGAGAAATGGATCCTTTCTTGTTTGAAATCTTGTATTGATCCCTTCTCTTCGGTGAATAATGTCAGAGGAGATGTTTCAGGGGGGTTGTGCACGAACTGTATCTTTGCCTACTTGTGCCTTTTAAGTAACAACATCTGTTTTTATGTGCCTAAGGAGGACAGCTTAAAGAAGGGACCTGTTCTGTCATTGTGTTTTACCACAGACAACCACATGCAGACACAGCTTTTATATAAGGAAATTCTTGCAAGTTGCAATGGTATTTTCACAGTGGTGTGCAGAAGCACTCAGTGGAGGTGCTGTAGGCAATCTGGCTGCACTTGTAGCTGTGTGTGGTGGGAAACAGAACGGAAAAGTCAGGTGGTATCCTAGAGCAGAAATTCTCCTCTGGTTTGTGGGCTATTTGACTAATTCCAGTAATAAAGTACACACGGATTCCTAGCACCTTCTGACTCTCCTTGGCTTACAGGTCTGAGCATTCCCTACCTGACAGGCGGCTGCTTTCAGCAGTATTTGGCCAGCTCATCCTGCTTTTGCGGGCTAAGAAGCCCCAAAGAAAAGACCCTTAAACCAAAGAGTAGATAGTGATAAATCTAAATGGGTGCTGCTGTTAGGTATTTCCCCATTAAGAAGTCAGGGAAGTTGTAAAGATGAGTGGCCACCAGCTGCAGTGACTAAATTGCTTTTAAGCACCCGTTGAACTTTGATTTATGAACAACCACATGTCGAAATTAGGAAGTGGCTGCAGTTAAGGCTCATGAGTGAGTAACAGGGCAGCTCCTTACAAAAGACTTTGAAGAAACCGACTCTGTTCTTGGACTTAGACAAGGGAGGACTTACAAAAGCAGCATAGTACTGCTAGAAGTCTTTATGGGGGTTAGCTGCCTAGCACGAATGTGGATTTCTAAGGAATATCTAGAAGAGAGGAAGTGGGGAGGTCTTTCAGGTTTGCATTGCTTTTGTGGTAGCTCATGGCCCAGCAGATGGGAGAGGTAAAGTTGTACTGAGGAAAGAATTGTTCTTTGAGCAAGCTGAGAAAGCAGAGCTGCTAGTTTTTCCATGCTAAACTACAGGAAAGCGTTTGCTGGCAATTCAGTGTAAATTAAAGATAAATCTTTCTATTAGCTTGACTTAAGTGGAAATTGTTCAATCCTTTGCGATGCTCTTATTCTGTAACCTAAGACTGTAGATTGTTGAAGCTTTTCAGGATATTTTTTTGCTGCTCTTCACCAGCTTTGAGTCCTCGAGTTGCTTGTCAACTTTTTGAAGATCTTTACAATGAGAAAGGTTCATTTTTGTTTATTTGTTGTTGTTTTGTTTGTTGTCTTTCTTTTTAACTCTTTTTAAATAATACTGCTGGTCTTGAAACTGCACAAAATCCATTGGGCAGTGCCTCTTACGCTGGTTTAGTGAGTTAAATTTGGTTTTATTAGATAACTACATATGTTTCAAAAACCTTTTTACTCACTGCAGCTGAAGTGCTTTCAGAGTGCCATGTTGAGCCCAGCTCTTTGATCTCCCCAGGGATTATGCAGGCAGAAATGGGTGAAATTTGTACCTGTGTGCATGATGTGAGCTTCTAGATGAGATTTTGACTCTAGGTAAAAGTGGTTTATTTTCTAATGAAGACAACAGAAAATTAGGCCTTTGGAAATTTAAACTTATCCTTGATTGATTTATTTTCATTTAGGAGTACCTCAAAATATGTGTCATATTTCCTATTAGTGTGTTTTTTGTTTATTTAATCTGCTTGCTCATCTGATTCACTGTATTTCTCGGGAACAGTTGCTCTAATTCAACAAAAAAATTGACATGGGGGCAGGAATGAGATGCAGGAGCAAGCTGGGGAAGGGAACACACCAGAAAGTTGTGCTGCCATTCAGTGAGACCTGGACAGGCTGGAGAGTTGGGTGGAGGGAAACCTCATGAAATTCAACATGGACAAAAATAGAGTCTGGCACATGGGGAGGAATAAACATCTTCACCAGTACAGGTGAGGGGTTTACCTGCTGAAAAGCAGATCTGTGGAGAAGGACCTGGGAGCCCTGGGGGACAAGAAGTTCACCAGCAATATGCTCTAGTGGCCAAAAAGGCCAGTGGTTTCTTAGGGTGCATTCAGAAGAGTGTGGCCAGTGGGTCAAGGGAGGTTCCTCCTCCCCCTCTAGGCTGCCCAGAGAGGTTGTGGAGTCTCCTTCTCTGGAGAGGTTCCAAACCTGCCAGGACAATGGTGACCGTGGGCAGCCTGCTCTGAGTGATCCTGCTGGAGCAGGGGGATTGGATGACATGAACTCCAGAGGTCCCTTCCAACCCCTGCTATGGACATGTTGTTGGTAAATCCAGTGGGGCAGCCCATGAGCCCTTCTGCTCTGAGGCCCCGAGCTCCACATGTCTTCACTGCTGGTGTGCAGCTGTCCTTAGCTGGAGGAGACTGTCCTATGGAGGAGAGGAGGCTCCAGCCTGGGTTATCTTGGTGGCTGTGGCCCCACAGAACATAAGGCTTAGCATGGTTTTATTCAGTCCCTACCCATATTCCCCTGCTTTCCCCCCTTTCCTTCTTATGGTGGTCATTTGATGGGGCACTGGCTGATAGAAGAAACTCTTTTCCATACCCCTCATTGCCCTAAAGGCCCCAAGCATTTAAAAATCTGTTGTGTTGACCTTCTGCTGCTGTGTTCTTTTTCAAAGCATGTCAGATGTGACCATGTGGCTGTGAATTGTTGCCTGGATTTTTTTAATATATATTTTTTTATGGATTATCCCTAAATTGTTGCATCTTGCATTCTGCAGGTGTGTGTATATGTTGCAGCAGTGCTGTCTTGTGCATATGCTTGGCTATATATGCAGCAGCATAGTCTTGCATAGCAAGTGTGTGGTGTTCTCTGTGGAGGAACTGCTTGGCTGTGTCATTCCATCACAGATTAGTGCAGTGCCCCCTTAAGAGGGAGGATTCCTAAACTGCAGGTAAACAAGAGCCCCATTGATCTGTGTGTTTTCAAACTGCACGTTCAAAGTCCTTTTGGAGGACTTTTTTTTATACAGTCTTTACTTTTGAGGACAGGTAATTATTTTACATGTATAATAAACTTCACCATGTTGCAAGGGATGTTTTGTTTTAATGGTGTCCACAGGAGTAAAACCAGCTTTGCTTGGGGTGGGTTTATGAATCATTTGATGTGTGTTTAGGGAACAAGATGCTGCCAGCATAGTGGGAGGGGATTGACTGCCCTTCCCTGAGGCGAGGGCTGGATGAGCCTCTGAGAGCCACCAGAGCTAGGCCTGAAGAACCCTCTTCATCACCTCCAGCAGTCCCAAACCCAAACCAACCTGCAGTGTTGACCCCCCTCTGCTGTGTATTCATGTGTTGGTGGTGTTGGAGAGGAGTTTGGATGGAGTTGTGTGCTAGGCTTGTCAGCTTCTGGAGAAGCCTTGCTCATGTGCTTTTCTCATGGTGTTTGTTTTTTCCTTCCCTGCTTATCTGAGCTGAAATGCAGGCTGCTTGCTTGAGTATGGGGGTGTCCCTAATCCCTCAAGGGATTTAAAATCCCTGTAGGTGCAGTGCTGAAAAACATGGTGCAGTGGTGACCTGGCAGTGCTGGGTTACCAGTTGGACTGGATGATCTTAAAGGTTTGGTTTTTTTTTTTTCCTCTCCTGTTTTCTGCTGCATTCTTCATTTGGATCATTGTTTATGCTGCCCTTGAACATTTAATGGCCAAAGCATCTTCACTTCTTGTGGGCAGCCATGGAAGTCTGTTTTCCATTTTTCAGAAGATTCCAGATAGTTAGGTTGCCTTTGTCATTCAATTTTCTCTGTTTAGCAGGGTATTAGGAAGCTGGAAGACTTTGTTTTTGTTTTGCCTGAGGAAACATCAGTAGTCCAGTCATCATTCCAGAAATTTCTCTCCATTTTTTTCTGTAACAGAGCTCAGAAAGATTCTGAATGCTGTAAATGTAAATCTGAAAAGGTCAAGCCTCATGTATGCCAGAGACCTGAGTACAGGTTGACAACGATGCAGGGGCACAAATGAATTCTGAGCTGTGGCTTGAGGACAGTTTGTTCAGTGCAAACCATCAAAGCACATGCCTTGGTTATTGAGGAGGAGTCTGAGGTAAAGCAGCAAGGATTTCTCTTGTGTTACCCAGTGACCTCAACATAGAGCAGAGAGGGATTAGAATGTGAGATTTATGGCTGGGAAACAGTAGGAGTTGCTTAAACTGGGATTGTTTTTGTGCTGCTGTTTGCTGCCCAGTGGCAGGGGAGTGCCCAGGGAAGGACTTTTCCCAATGGCCAAAGTTGTGTTGAATGCAGAGGTCGAGTATGGGTTGATGTAAAGCTTGCAGCTGAGATGGGTTTCTGGTCTGCAGGTCCATTCATGTGTGAGCTTGCTGGGTTTGGGCTGAAACCCTGTCCAGAGGATTCAGTCTGGATGAAGTCCTGCTTGTACAGCACCTCAGTCATGGTGGGATCACTTTGCCAGGATGCATTTCCAATTCAAGCAGTGAAAAGCCACACACAGCGCTGAGGGAATCTCAGCTAGAGGAGCAGAATTGATAAATGTCAAGTGTTTTCAGCTGCTCCTTTGCATGTGGTGCACAGCAGATGAGCAGTTCGTGCTAGCTGGCCATTCAGGGTATTGAAATGTGGGCCAGAATTGATTTTTCAGGGAGGCTGTTGATGTGCCCTGCAGGTTTGATGGGACTGTTGCTGCAGTGTGGCCTCTGGATGCTGCTGCACCAGCAAAAGGAGAGATAGACCAGGCTGGGTGCTCTGTCACTGGCTGGAGGAAAGGAAAACAAAAATAGCTGTTGGGTATGTGTTGGGTTTATGTCCTGTGGAATTTTGGTGCTGGGGGAGAGGGCTACTGACCTGGCATCTCTAAGAAGCTCCCTCAGGTCCAAGTCAGACCCACTTCTGTCCAAAGCTGAGCCAGTCAGTGCTTCTGTGATAACAGATTTTAAAAGTGAAAGCTGCTTGTGTTTTTGTTTTGGGAGGTCTTTGGAGAGCAGTGGGACAGGTGAGGGAGGCAGCCATGTGCACACGGAGGTCAGTGAGGAAGGAGGGGGAGACCTGCTGGAGCAGCCATTCCCCTTTGGCCTGTGCTGAGAAAGGCAGGTTGAGCCCTCACAGCCCTTAGAGAGCAGTGGTGGAGCAGAGTCTCATCTGTGGCCTCTGGAGGACTCCATGCTGGAGCAGGGGACTCGTCCCAGAGGAGATCATAACTCTGAGGGAAGCCTGCACTGGAGCAGTTCAGCAAGGGGAGGATAGTGGCCTGTGGAAAGGACCCATGCTGGTGGGAGAAGTTCATGGAGGAACTGTTCATCTGCCTCCTGTGGAAGGGACACCACACTGCCCAAGGGAAGGGCTGTGAGAAGCTTCCTCCCTGAGAGAGTAGGAATGGTAGGAACAGACCGGGACTGACCACAAACCCCTTCACTCTTCTCTGTGACACTGGTGCAGAGGGGGTAGCAGAGCTGAGCCTGGGAAGAAAAAGGGATGGGGAAAGGGTGCATTTAAGATCTGGTTTTATTTATCACAGCCCTACTTTGATTCAGTTGGTCATTTGGTGGTGTTGTTGTTGTTGTTATTGATTTTGTTTCCCCAAGTTGAGCCTTTCTTTTCTCCATCCCACTAGAGGATGGGTAGGAATGAGTGGCTGGGAGATGTTTAGTGCCTGGGGCTGGTTGGGCTCAAACCAGCCAAAACTGGTGGAGGCATTTGCCATTTAGCAGAATATGAAATCATGGATGTTTTTGCTTTAAATAACACACAAGATGAAATGTTCAGTGTAGTAGTTCTAAGAAATATGGATCTGAGAATATGAATGTTTTCTTACTAGTGAATGCCTTGGAGTATGGGAAATGCTGGCAGATTCCTTCTTCCCCTGCCAGCACTGGTGCTGCTTAGTCACTGCCAGCTTTGTCATCCTGGGGTCCCACCTGACTGTTAATTGCAGAATAGTGGAGGGTGGAAGGAACCTCTGAAGATGATCTTATCCAGCCATACTGCTGGAGCAGCTTCACTTAGAGCAGGTTGCCCAGGGCTGTGTTTTGGAAGGCTCCAGAGGAGGAGACTTCACAACCTCTCTGGGCAGCCTGATTCAGGACTTCATCACTCTCACAGGAAAGAAGTTTTTCCTCCTGTTTGGATGGAACATAACTTGAAGGACTTGACAGAAGGAGAAAATATCATACTTAAAATGCTTATTTCAGGGAATGACCTCAGCTAGAAGTGAAGGGGAAACCGTGCACCACCACATGCCATGACTTACTGGGAGCTGGCTGGTGCCTCTCCAGGCTGTGGACCTGAGGACTGGGTTGTATGTGGTGGTTCCTGAGCTGGGCAGAGGGATAGGTGTGCTCCTGAACATTAAACCTCTGTGCCCCTGCCTCAGCTTGGGCTGTTTCAGGGCTGTTATCTGCATTTGGTGCCCATCTTGGGCTTTTCTTCTGCAGGCTTCATGGCCACAAAATTAATGTTGCTGTTACAGTGAAGTAGTAGTGGTTATAGTAGTAGAATAGGTAGTTCCTATGGGCCACCAGTGTCACCAGTAAGCATGGAAGGCAGTTTTGTAGCAGCAAACCAGGAGCTTACCATCTCAGGAAACTGCCAGTTTACATTCACTTTTTTCCTCCCTACAAAAGGGGAGGATAAAACTTACAGAAAGGCATTTCCAGCTGAAACATCTCTAAATAAGTTTGGGTACTTTTTGTACCATTATTATTTTTTTCTCCCCATTTATTTGATATATGGTACATTTACTGAACATGCTGTTACTTGCTGTTGATGTGAACTATGGAATGTGTTATCGCTGTTAGGACAATAGTTATGTATATATGTTGTGTGTGTGTAATCAGTACATATATGTATATTTATATGTGTGGTAGTTGATGTGATAACATTGTTTTTTCTATAATAAGCCTTACATTTTGTGCTCTTCCCCTGATACAATATAGGTTTGGAAAGTGTTATGAGGGAAAGGCATTACTTGTGAATTTATTGAAAGAGAGAGAGAGAGTTCAAGGCCCAGTACATATTAAACAAAAATATTATTTAATGATATGAGCTCCTAACTCCAGGCAGCATATGTCTGCTCTCTAGAGAATCCTACTTGTGAAAGCAGCATTGCTTGTGAGGGAGAGACTCGCTGAACTGAAAAAGATGGGGTTGTTTTGTTCAGTCTGCCCTGGTTTGGAGCCTTTTCATCTTTGTGGCTATTTAGCAGAGCCAGAAGTGTAACCTGGAGACTTGGATCTGTGTTTTCTGCTGAAAACAATCTCGGCAGCAGGATGGGAGAGGAGTAAGTGCTCTGTGCAACCTGACTGAGGACACTTCCAGAGACTGGACATCCCCAGCTTCTCTAGGCAACCTGTGCTGGTGTCTCACCACCTTCACAGTGAAGATTTTATTCCTAATATCTCGTATAAATCTCTCCTCTTTTAGTTTAAAACAACCATCCCATGTCCTGTGACCACAAGCTCTTGTAAAAAGCCTGTCTGCAGCTTTCTTGTAGGTGGTCTGTAATTACTGGAAGGCCACCTCAAGGTTTCCCTGGAGCTTTCTCTTCCCCTTCCATGGGAAGGAGGGACACCTTGCCTGCAAGAAGCTTTTGATGGCTTTCAGTTGGGGCACACGGAAAGCTGGGGGAGGCATGGCTTTGGGATGAGAAATGGGAGATAAATTCAGATTAAAAAGAAAACCAACCAGCAACAAAACCTGAAACCTTTCCTTTTTTTCCCCCCTGGTTATTTCTAGATAAATGGTGACCTAAAGATTATCTTGAGCAGCAAACCAAATATCTTAATTTGCTCTTTTCTACTTGCAGTCATCAAGCAAAAAACAACATAACAAAAGATAAATTACTTAAATCAAGGATTTTTTTTTTTTTCCAGGTATGTTTTGATTATCAAGAATGATGACACTTCTTGGCATTGCTGTTTTTGCAAGTTGGCTTATTGTGTTGCTGGCAACTCTCAGTCTTTGTTTTATTTAGCTGTGGTTTTTAATTTCCTGTTTGTGGCAGGGTATGTGTTTGTCAAAGGCTCAGAGCTTGGGTTGTGTGGCTTCTGCCTTTCCGCTCCTTCACCCACAGTCCCCTCTGCAAGTTCACAGCACAGTCTGCTGTTCAGGAGAACCTGCAGCAGGTCCTGTCAGCTCATGTGCTACTTGAAGCCTGGTGGTTGCAGTGGTCATAAATCAGTGTTTAGTGTCGCTTGAGCTGAGGGAGGAGCTTTTAATTGAATTGTAGAAGCACAGAGCTGTTTTGGTTGGAATAACCTTTAAGATCATTGAGTACAACCATTAATCCAGCCCTGCCAGGCCTCCACTAAACCATCTCCCTCAGCCAAGGATGGGGACTCTACCACTGCCATGTGCAGCCTGGGCCAGGTTTTGACAAACTTTGGGGGAAATAAATTGTTCCTCATGTCCAATCTAAACCTCCCCTGGTGCAACTTGAGGCCATTTCTTCTTGTTTTAGTCCTTGTACCTTGGAAGAAGAGGCCAACCCCACCTGCCTCAGCCTCCTTTCAGGGAGTTGTCAAGAGTGAGGTTGTCCCCCTGAGCCTCCTTTTCTCCAAGCTGAGCACCCCCAGGTCCCTCAACTGCTCCTCACAATACTTGTGCTCTAGACCCTTCACCAGCTTTGTTGCCCTTCTCTGGACACTCTCTGGTCCCTCCCTTGGGGAGACAAGTCCAAACCTGAACCTAGAATTCAGTGTGCATCCTCAGCAGTGCCAGGTACAGGGACATAATCACCTCCCTAGTCCCGCTGGCCTCACTAGTGCTGACACAAGCCAGGAGGAAATAAAAATGTGTTCATGCTAATGCCTGACCTCATTGGGTTAATTTGGTTTTGAAACTAACATATTGATTTAATTTTTGTAATGGGATTGGAGTGGATTTTTGAGAGAGAAGAGCATTGGGAAAGCCTTTAGGGGAATGTAAGCAGTCTTCTGATGGCACATGGGCTGTTGGGACACTGCAGCTGCTATCTTAGTCGTTCCTGAGTTGAGAATGGGACTTCACACTGGTGATTCAGCCTGGTTTTGATTGCACATTGTTCAGGAGGTTTAGATTATGTTGCTTGCAGTTTATCTGCATGATTTCCCTGCTCAGGAAGATGGAACCTGTGTCAACTACATTGGAGCAAGATGAGTAATGCCTTTGGGTGGGAGAGGGGTCAGATGGTAAAAAACCCCACATGGATGCAGTCCTGGGCAACCTGCTATGGGTGGCACTGCTTTAGCAGGGGGGATTGACCAGATGATCTCCAGAGGAGCCTTCCAGCCCCACCATTCTGGGATTCTGTAAAGAGTACAAGCACACCTTCTACCCACTGAACTATTTAGAGACCTCTGCAGAATATTACTATTTTTTTTAAGAACAATTTATTTTCTTTTGTAACCCATGAAAAATATTTCATCATGCAGTCATCTGATTCTGCACTGAGAGAAATCCTCATGGATTTCAGACCTCCCGTAGGTGTTAGAAACCCTGAGACTTCTTATTGTGTTAACTCTGTCTCGACAGACCCTGTGCGTTGTGCACATCTGGGTGGCCGCTGGCATTCATGCAAGTGCAGGCTGTGGGGTGGTTTGGTGCCCAGAGAGGTTGTGGTCTCCTTCTCTGGAGAGATTCCAGATGTAGCAGGACAATGTGATCCTGGGCAGCCTGCTCTGGCTGACCCTGCTTTTACAGGAGGTTTGGATGAGATCTCCAGAGATCCCTTTCAACTCCAGCATTCTGGGATTCTGCAGTTATCCAATATTACTTAGCTGTGGAATTGCAATCCATTGTGGTAAAGCAACAAGAAAAAAGCTCTATGCATTACATGAGGATTTCAGCTTGTTAACCCCCTGCTTCTAATAGAACAGGACAAAAAGAGATCTTGTGCAAGGGCGTTGTCAGTTCTACTTTTCTTGTGGCATTGGGGAGAGTTTTTCTATGCTGGAGCTCTCTTGCTTTCAGTGGTCAGGGTGAATCAAAGCAGGCACCCAGGATGGGAGGTGGGTGAGTCCTGGTTTTCTCTCCACAAGGTTCATGCTGAATCTGGTTTCTGTCATCAGCCTCAGTTTCATGAGCGTGTTACTTTTACTTTCATCAACAACAGGGACTACTGGCAAAATGAAATCGGTCTGAGTTTCTCCTAGACAAGAAAAGAATGCCAGTGGTGACTTAGATTTGAGAAAGGCAGTGGTTTGGAAACTGAGGAAAAAGGTTTGACGTGCACACAATTTATCCAAGTGGAGCTAGTGTCCCAGCTTACTGAGTCCTGCAGATGTGAGGCTACTGAACCACTGGATCTGAGTGGAAGAGAAATGTGGAGAGTGCAATTGTCAAAGCAGAATAGACTGATTTTGGCAGTAAATCAGAGCATGGTGAGGCCCTGGTGATCAGCCCACTGGGCTGTAAGAAGCCTCAGGGAGGGTGGGAATTCTCACCAATGGTGTCTTAGGTTACATGAAGAGTGTGACCAGTAGGTCAAGGGAGGCTCTCCTCTCCCTCTGCTCTGAACTAGTGAGGCTACTTCTGGAAAAATGTGTCCACTTATGAGCTCCCCAGTTCAAGAGATGCATGGAACTACTGGAGAGAGTCCAGCAGAGGCTATGAAGATACTGAGGGGACTGGAGCATCTCTGTGCCGAGGAAAGGCTGAGAGACCTGGGGCTGTTTAGCCTGGAGAAGACTGAGAGGTGATCTGATCAGTGCTGATCAATAGCTAAAGGACCCTTGGGGGCAAGAGGATGAGCTCAGACTCTTTTCAGTGGTTCCCAGTGACAGGACAAGGGGCAATAGGAATAAACTGGAATGCAGAAGCTTCCATCTGAATGGAAGGAAAAACTTCATTCATGTCAGGGTGCCAGAGCCTGGCCCAGGCTGCCCAGACAGGTTGTGGAGTCTCCTCTGGAGAGGTTCCAAACCTGCCTGGACAATGATCCTGGGCAGACTGCTCTGTGTGACTCTGCTGGAGCAGGGGGGCTGGAGGAGATGATCTCCAGAGGTTCCTTCCAACCCCCACCTGTGATTCTGTGACTGATGGCTCTTAACCTGATGAAGTGATATGAGGTGAAAGAAGTCCTTGCCTGCTAGTAGTTCAGCTATGTATTTAAATGCAGGTTCTTAGGCTGCAGTCTTTGACCTAATGGATGAAGCAGGTCACAGGCAGGTGGAAGCAAGGCATTTGCTTTCAGACCAAACTGAACTGGCCCTGGCACTATTTAGGTGGGTACCCAGGCTCATCTGACTCCGGATGGCTTAGTTATAAATTCTGTCAGTCTGAAGGGTTTGTGTGAAAATGGAGGGAGCTGGGTTTAAACAAATGATACTGTCCCACGGAATTCAAGTCCTCCTGGGGGAGGGGGGAGCTGTGGTTACTGTGATACATGGGGGATAAGGGTGTGAGGCACAAGCACCTGGGGACCTGTTGTTGCTTTCCAGTGTGTTGTCCTGGTCACCCTGCATAAGATTGGTGTGACAGCAGGGAGATGTGAAGAGCCCTCTTGGGCTCTTGCTCTAACTTCTGGAGTTGTAGGTCTCTGACAAGCTGTGTGGAAAGCAGACACATCCAGTCAGGATTCTCTGACTAGGGCCTTTGACTGGAAACATTCTCAGACCTCTGAGGGATTTTTTTTTCACTCGTGTGGGGTTTTTCCTCAGTGTGTTAGCTCTTGTTTTGTAGACAGAAGGCTTGATGGAGCACTCTGAAAGGCTGAAACTCAAGGCCTTGCCCTCACAGCCACCTGGGACACAGCAGCTCCATCAAAACCAAGTTCTTCTCTGTTGGCTGACAGTCTTGTTTCCATGTTTCCGCAGTTATTTTCCTCAACAAAAAAAAAATCTCCCTTTTTCCTCTGCTCTTTCCAATTCTGCCATCCACTCTGGAAGCTGGAGTTTGTAAGGTGATAAGGCATCTGCTCAGTAGTGAAACTGTAGATGATTCCAGTTGCCAGCAGTGTCCAGGGAGGGATCTGAGCATCAGTTTCCTTTTCCTCTTTTCTCATCTACCCTCTGCTACATCCAGGAATTTTCCCTAGGTAATGGATTGCTGGATAATTATAATCATTTCCCTTTTCTGCTGTGTAAAGGATCAGAGCCTTTGGACGCAGCCTGCTTGGAAATGGTGTTGTGGATGAGCCTGCCTTAGTGTGCATGCCAGCAAAATGCAGGGCTGGGGTAAGGAAGGAGACCTGTGCTGTTTGGGTTGTAACACACAGTTTGTTCCCTCTTTAACCAGTCTTCAAGCATTCTCTGTGCTTGCTATCTTGTTAGCTTGAACATGGAGTCCTGGGAGCATGTGGGCAGGAGCTGGAATCTCCTCTGAAGCTGTAGAAAAGCCAGGCTGTTGTTCAGATGGATTTTTTTTTTTTTTTTTAATTCTTGTTAGTTTATTCAACTTGAGAGAAGGAAAAATTAAGCAGGTTATTGAACCTTCTTTCCTGCCTTTAAAATGTGCTTTGTAGGTCTCCTCCTGCTGACAATTGCAGATAATTTCAAGGTGTTGGGTTTTCTCTTTTTTTTTTTTTTTTTTTTTTCTTCCTTCCCCTCCTCGTTTCATTTCTTGTATCACCAATTAGTTTTTAAAAACCTCCTGAACTATTAGTTTTGATTCAAGTGGTGTTATATCTGTGAATTTGTAGCTATCAAATGTGAATTCATGTGTTGTGAATAGCCCATGATTGTGGGATGGCTGGGTGCCAGCAGCACCTCTCCTGCTGGGTTTGCTTGCTTTAGTGTGCTGAAGTTCATGGGATCTGTCTCAGCAGATTAAGCACCTTGCATTGATAGTACAGATCTCCTCCAGGAGGATTTATCTGCAATTGCAGAATACTGGTGTTCCCCAACTCATGTACCAAGAAGGTTGGAAAGTTGTATTCACCGTTGATAAAAGGCTACATTTAAACTTTAAAAAAAACCCCAACCAAACCACAAACACACCTCACTGTGCAGTTAGCAGGGAGGGGGAATATTATGCAGTGTGGCTCTTGAAGAATCTGTTGGTTGAACATAATATTCTAGAGTTAAGTTTATTGCTTGGATTCTGCTAATTTCTTGAGGACAGTCACCTTTTCAGATGGATAGCACCCTGCAGATGGTGGCAGATTGCACCCACCTCCACTCTTGCCAGGAGTGTGTGCTCACTGACAGAATAAAAGCAGTAAGGATGAAGCTATCCATAAGAGTTGATGAATCTCTTACCTTTAAAATTGGAGTGCTTCGTGCCAGGGAAAATATCTATGAACATATTTATAGTAATAAACAGTATAGTCTTGGCTTCTTCAATGCAAGCAGGGAAATTGCTGTTCTACCAAGTCTGTGAAAGTGGAACCTAGTTTTAGATGCTTTGAAATAGTTGGCTCTTCCCCACAACCCCCCTCCACTGCCATGTGATTAAAAAATATCTAATGTCCAGATTGTAGAAATCTATACATTAATTGACATGAAGATGTTATATAGGGGCTATTTTAAGCTGGTAGATAATGGCTGGTATTTTATCAGGAACAGGTAGACTGAATTTTCTTGCTGCTTGGTGTTGGCAGCTGTTGACTTTCTATCAGATATGACTGGGATAATCATAGAATCACAGAATGGTTTGGATTGAAGGGATCTTAAAGATCATCTAGTTCCAACCCCCCTGCCACAGTCAAGGGCACTTCCCACTGCACCAGGTTGCTCAAAACCTCCTCTGACCTGGCCTTGAACACTTGTAGGGAGAATAAAGGGGAAGTAAGGGCAGAGACACAATGATGTGCTTTAATCTCCATGTTCTGGAAACCTGAGCTGCTCTGTTTGGGCTCAGGAGTTGGATGCCCACCACAAAATGCCTTCTGATGTTGGCTGCAGAAGAGAGACTGTGCGGGAAGTGATGGAGTAAGTTAAGCCTAAAATAGAGACAGGTTTTTGAGGTAGCACTGTCGTGGTATGGATTGCCTAACAGTGTATGAAATAAGATCCCAGTCTTCTCTGCCTGTAACTGGAGAAGCAAAGCCGTTGGGCATTCAGATCAGCTGGTGGCTGCCTGCAGGAGGAGGTCGCCCGTGGGAGGTGTTGAAGCTCTCAGAGGAAGGCTGAGCTGGCTCCTGCCTCGGGAGTCAGAGCTCACTTGGGAACGGCTGGGACACTGGTGTTCGGGTCAGCTTTGCGGTAGGCTGCATGTGCTGGGTAGGTGTTTGCTGTTGGATGGAAGCAGATGTCTGTCTTGGGTTTTCATCTTACCCGAGCAAGGCTGAGTAACCTCTCAGGCTACCAAGGTGTGACAAGTGGTCAAGGACGTAGGATATTTGTTTTGCTTCAGCTGTAAGTCCTTGCTTGAGCTTGCCTGTAATTTGTGGTTATTTTCTTCTGTACCCTGTGAGCTGGTTTTGAAACTTGCTAGAGAAGAATGGAATGAAAAACAACATTAAATAAGGATATTTTTGGCTTAAAAGGAAAAATACACATCAGAAGTGTACTGTACAAGCTACGTCTTTAATGTGGTAATTCTTTCCTTTGCATTTTATTTTTTCTTCATGTAAGGCTTTGCCTGTCTGGGGGGATGGTGGAAAGCCTGGCTGTAGGGTGTTCTGACTTCCCTTGCCCAAAGCAGGAAGCAAGTGTACTGAAATGGTTTGCTGTTCCTTTGTGCTGCAATTGTCAGGCCATTTCCAGTCAGCTTTATCTCTTTGATCTAATGGATAAATTACCACAGACCTTAGACTCCTTACATTTACGTGTAAGGGATTATTGTATTACTGTGGATTATCCAAAGTGACACAACTTTCAAACTTAGTGCAGATGAAGTAATCAGGGTCTGCTGAAGAAACTGAAGATTGTCATGTTCAGGAGGAGCTGAGTTCTCCTCCTGCTGCAAAGAATTAGGGAAAATAATGGCATAGGAAGCAGAGCACAACACTATTATGATTTGGCATTTGAAAAGTAGCAGATTGTCATGTGGACATAAATCTGTAAACACGGTGCTTCCTCTCTTGGTGCATCTTAGGTACATGGCCTATTAATATTTAAAATGTACTAGGTTCTGGGTAGGAAAGCAGTATGAAGCTATTGTAGATGTCATGCCTGAGTTTCTTCTGACTTGTGAAATATTTCTGTGGATTAGAATGCAAAAGACAGCTTGAAACCCATTGTAGCTCTTTCTTTGAGGTGTCAGTGCTGTGGTATGTCGCTGGCTTCAGTGGAATGCTCCACCTGATGTCTGGACCTGTGAAAGTCTCTGGATAACCAGTATTGTCAAGGGCAAAATTCCAGATAGAATTATAGAATCATTTTGGTTGGAAAAGTCCTTTATGTTCATGAAGTAGAACTGTTAACCTAATACTGCTGGGTCACCACTAAATCATATCCCTCTGCACCTTATCTATATGGCTTTTAAATCCCTCTGGGGATGGGGACTCCACCTCTGCCCTGGGCAGCCTGGGACAGGCCTTGACAGGCCTTGTAAGAAATTGTTAGTAATACCCAACCTAAACCTCCCCTGGTGCAGCTTGAGGCCATTTCCTCTTGTCCTATCACTTGTTCCTTGGGAGAAGAGACCTGGCTCCAACCTTCTGTCATGGAGTTATGGAGAGTGAGGTGGTCTCCTCAGAACCTTCTTTTCTCCAGGCGGAACACCCCCAGGGCTTCTCACCAGACTTGTGCTCTAGACCCTTCCCCAGCTTTGTTGCCCTTCTCTGGACACACTCCAGCCATGGATACGTCAGCCTCTTCTGTAACTGAGATGGACATCAGCCTCACCTAGTTTCTACTGCATCAAAAGTAGGAAGTTGGAATTATGGCAAATTGCATATAGACAAGACCATGCTGGTGATGAGTGTGCAATATGGCATCACTGGCAATGGAAGGTGTCTGACTTGGATGTTAGAAACACTATTAGTAATAATAAAATAAGAAACAACCCAAAACAACTCAATATAACAAGATTGGATTAGCTTTCCTCTAAATGATTGTTTCCTTGATAATACTAACAGGCCAAAAATCAAGATATTTAAAGCCCAACTCTAATATAGAAATATTTTAATATATACATATATATATATATAGTCTCCTTTGCTTCCATCCCTGTTCTACCCATGCATATCTTCAGCATTTTATTTTTACCATCCACCTATAAAGTATGAGTAAATAGCACTTAAATGCTACGTTTGTTGTTGTAGAATTCCATAGGCTGTTGTGATGCACTGGATTTTTATAGCAGCTGATTCCAATTGAAACCATAATTGGTATTTCTCCTTGATAGATGCTGTAAATCTCCAGGAAGGAAAGAGAAGGATGCTCTCGTTTTCGTTAGGCTGCTTCTCTTTCGAATGCATAGTGCATCTTCCAGCTCTCTGGGCTAATTAAAATGCCATTACAGTACATGTGGTGCTACAATACAGTCTAGGGAGACTTCCAAAAATAGATCTTTGAGTGCAGACAAATTAGAGAGGAAATATGCGCTGAGCATTTTCTCATAGGTTTAAAGAGAAATAATCCATTTGCTGCCTTAATTGCTTTCTTGTAAATGTTGAAGGCTATTTTTTTTTTTTTCTCCACACCTCCCCCCCCCGTAAATGACAAATGAGTAGACAAATAAATAATATGTCCAGGAGAGTTACTATTCTCATTACTAATATTTTAACTTGTTGTTACACGCCGTAGGCTTTAATATGCAAGTCAGGATGTTTTAGTGGACTGTGTTCAATGCTTGGGGATGGAGACTTTTGTTCCTCAGCAATCCTGTTTTAGCTACCTAGTATCCCCAGGTGACGAGGTTAGCACACGGCCCGGGTTCAGGAATACAGCATTCCAGCTGACCAGAACCACCAACCCCCTCACCCACCTCAAATGCTTCCAAGAAGCAACACAGATCAATACTGTTCGCACATTGTTTGGCAAAGCAACCCCCCAGTGCAAGCCTAAAATGCAAAATGCTTTTTATAATGTGACTGTGGTACATATATGCTGATAGTGGAGAAAAAGCTAGATGCTCTTGGGTCTGGAAGAGGTCCATGAAATTACCTTGGGCTTACACATGTAATGGAGCCAGCACGTAATTCCCTGGGCAGTTTCAGTGTGAGGAGTTGTTTTTCACAGCATGTACCACCCCATAAGCTGTCAGCAGCAGCCTGATGACAGGGGATGGAGCTGATGCTGGCTTGTAGACCACTGACAGCCTTGATGAGATGGAAGGAGATGAGGAAAGGGAAATCAAGAAGCAGCAGCTGGTCACAAGTGGTGTTCCCTGGGGCTTAGTACTGTCGCGCACTAAGTCAGGTCCTGCTTGACAAACCTGATTCAATGACAGGGTGACCCACATACTGGATGAAGGAAAGGCTGTGGATGTTGTCTATCTGAACTTGAGTAAAGCTTTTGACACCATTTCCCACAACATCCTTGTGGAGAAACTGCTCATGGCTTGGACCAGTGCATGCTCTGCTGGGTCAAGCCCTGGCTGGGTGGCTGGGCCCAGAGAGCAGTGGTGAATCCAGTTAGCAGTTGGTCAGAAGTGGTGTTTCCCAAGGCTCAGTGCTGGGGCCTGTTTTGTCTAAAATCTTTACTAATGGTCTGGATGAGGGGACGAGGCACCTTCTGCAGGTTTGCAGATGACACCAGGTTGAGTGGAAGTGTTGATCTGCTTGAGGGTAGGGAGGCTCCACAGGGGGATTTGGCCAGGCTGGATGGATGGGCTGAGGCCAGTGTTACGAAGTTCCACAAGACCAGGTTCTAGGTACTGCCCCTGGGTCACAACAACCCTGGCCCAGGCTGCCCAGGGAAGTGATAGAGTCACCATCCCTGAAGGAATTTAAAGGCCTCTCTTGAAGTTTTACTGCTACAGCTCTGTTGGACTACTCCAGGTGTCCTTTACAAATAATTGTTGGTGGTTCATCATGTTACCCAAGGAGTTCAAGTAGGGTGCGGTGATTTGCATCAGGTCAAAAGATCTAAATATATGGAAAACTATTCAAATAACTTCGTTTCCAGTTCTACCCTGCATTTTTTAAACTCATCAGAGTTAATTTAGTAAGGTGGATTTCTGTGAGAACTCAGTGAGTGCTTCAGCCTTCTGGTTTTGTTCATTATTTTTCTCTCTTTTTTTTTTTCCTGTAGAAAGCAACAAAGTTGTCCTTCCTTGTCCTCGTCTCTTACATTTTTGCCTTGGATGCTGGTGATGTTCATCTTGCTGCTTAATCTTGTTTTTGTTTTGCTATTTTCCACATTTTTAAACCTTGCAAACCTATCTACTTCCAAACCTGCCCTGGCTATATTTTTAAAGTAATTTAAAGAACTACGGAACAGAGTAGTCTAAAAGATAGAGTGTTGAGTTCCCATCAATGAATAATGGCTTCATCTTATTAACTAACGAGTAGAAATACCCTTCTGGAAAATCAGCAACACTAAATCTTCTTTAACTCAAGCCATAAATCAGACAGGCTGGTATCTGCTTCTTTCCAGGCTCAAAGCACAGTGTAGTTTCTTGTCTGCATCTTGGGCTGGACAGTCTGCAGGCATTGTTTTGTCACCAGTTGGCATCAGCCCCAAAAGTATTCTGCCCAGTTCAGTCTCCCTGGTAAATCTGGGACAATACATCACCACCCATTTTGGTGAAACCACAGAATGGTTTGAGTTGGAAGGAACCTTAAAGATCATCATTCCAACTCCCTTTCCATGGACAGGGATACCTCCCATTAGACCAGGTTGTTCAAAGTTCCATCCAACATGGCCTTGAACACTTAAAATGGTTCAATATGAACCAGTTTGGATTGTTCAGCCTGTGGAGGACAAGACTCCAGGAAGACTCTTACTGCAGCCTTCAAGCTGGGAGACTTTAACATCCTAAGTAGCTGACCCAAGGTAGGACCCCCAGGGTAGGACTGTTGATTTTGAGCAATCATCTGCAGAATCCTGACATCAATTGGTGTTTGAAACCAGTTAGACTCTGCCTGCACTTAGGGCCTTTGGCTGACAGCAGTTGGTATGCTGCTGGGAAAAGTAAGGAAAAACTTCTTTGAGCCTGGAACAGGCTTCCCAGAGAGGTTGTGGAGTCTTCTCTGGAGAGATTAAAAACCCTCCTGAGGGTGAAATGATGATGGTCTAGACCTACCTACCAATTGGCTTTAAAACAATAAAAAAGATTTGTTCCAGTAACCAATTCATACAAGTAGCATATTTTCTGTGTAAGGCAAGTGATGTGCCAGCTTGTATGTTTACATCTTATTTTAACATTTTTTAATCTATAGCATTAGACTGGGAGAAAAGGCACTTTATACAAATACCTGCTGAGAAACTGGCTCTTTTTCTTCTCTATTTTTTTTTTTTTTTTTGACAAACAGAGATTTATTTTTTTTTTAATCATCCAATGCAGCAAATAGAGAACCTGTCATACATGGTTTGGTTTTGCTTCCAGTGTTTAAGGCAGCTGTGCTTTAACAGATGTTCCTAAATGTTCTTCCATGGCTAGACTGTGACTCACTTCGAAACAAAGATTGAAGAGTGTTGCTTTGTGGTTTTGTTTTTTTTTTTTGTTTTGGGGTGGGTTTTTTGTCTGTGGGTTTTGTTTTTGGTTGGTTTGTTTTTGTTTTTGGTAGGTTTGTTTAGTTTGTGGTGGTTTTATTTTTGGTTGTATTTTTATTTTGTTGCTTTTTTTGGTTGCTATTGTTTTTGTGGGGTTTTTTTTTGGTTTATTTTTTTAAGTAGTTGAAAAATATAGTTACTTTTTTCTTTTTTCTTTTTTTCCTTAGAATTAACCCAACACTTTTGTTAGTGATCTAAGATGCTCAGAGGACTTGAGCATCTCAGTGCTGAGGAAAGGTTGAGAGACCTGGGGCTGTTGAGCCTGGAGAAGAGAAGATTGAGAGGGGTTCTAATCAGCAGTGATCAATAGCTAAAGGGCAGGGGGCAAGAGGATGGGGCCAGCTGGATCCTGCTGAAATAGCTGATGCTGTGGGATCATGCTGTGAATAGGTGGGTTCTTGTCAGTTGTCTCTGCCAGCAGCTTTGTACTGCTGGAATTGTGGGTTTAATGTGTCACTTCTTCAGAGCTGCTGGGTTTAGTGTGAGGAAGGGCACCTTGGCTCCACAGCCTTGCTGCAAATGGGGGTTTCTGTCAGAGTTGACCTGGATTTGTCTCACAGAGCACCTGGGCTGCTGGTACAGGGCTCTCTTTTGTAGATTGGTCCTTGTTCTCAGCCATATCTGAAGCAGCTCAGCAGAGAAGCCAAAACTACTTCACTCCCCTGGAGAACATGGGGCCAGTGTGGGGGTGTGTACTGTGCCATGCTGACTGGCCACTGGGCTGGCTGCTGCTCTGTTACTAAGAGAGCTCAACAGAATGAGATGTAGATTTATATATATATATAAAAGCTGCTGGCAGGCTCCAGAGATGAGTTTTAGGAGCTTCTTGCTGTGCCTGGGCAATGCTGGTGCGTTTAGTTCAGACATAGCAAAGGCTTTAGCAGGAGATAGGATTGTAGTTGTTGATGGCTGAGATAGAAAATGCCTATCTTAGAGAAAAAAAAAAACCAAAACCCAAGGATGTAAATCCTCATATTTTAGTAATTGGGGAGGATAATTTTTATTTTTTTTTTTTTTCTATCCATTTATGCTCTTTCATCTGCAGTGACCATTGTGTTGTAACTCCCTGCAGCTGAGTGGGTCTGGAGCAGGCCACAGCAATGACCTGAGGGCTGGAACCCCTTTGCTGTGAGGCCAGGCTGAGAGAGTTGGGGTTGTTCAGCCTGGAGAAAGGGAGGCTCCTGGGAGACCTTATTGCAGCCGTTTAATACTTAAAAGGGGCCTAGGAAGAAAGATGGGTGCAATCTTTGTAGAAGGGCCTGTTGTGCCAGGACAGGTGATGGTTTTAAACTAAAAGAAGGAGATTTAGACTAGTGAGAAGGCTTTTTTTACCCTGAGGGTTCTGAGACCCTGGCCCAAGTTGTCCAGAGAGGTAGGAGATGCCCCATCCCTGGAAATTCTCCAGGTGAGGTTGGATGGGACTCTGAGCAACCTGGCTGCTCTAGCTGTAGCTGTCTGCTCACTGCAGGGGACTTGGACTAGCTGACCTTTAAAGGTTCCTTCCAACCCAAACCATTCTATGATTCTATGGCTGAATGTTGTTTAGAATAGTGAAGTTTTGCTCTATCACTGCAGGCCAATTGCCTCATTATTGCCACTCACTGCTGCTTGAGCAGGTGAAACTCAGCTGGCCAAGTGTCATCCCACCCCAGTACAGCGAGCCCAGCCACAGTCTTAACTCTGAGTAACAAACCAAAAGCCAAAAAAATTACGTTAATTATCTGTACTACTTATTCAAGAAGGAGAACTCAACATGGTTGAATAGTTTAATTTATTGACATAGTGCTGCACTGATCCTTGGTATGGTCACTGGAGGCAAAGCCATACAAGTGATGGAGAAGACCCAGCTGTGCTTTCTCCTCCTGAAGCCTGGAATGGGGATAATAGGGAGAAGAAAAAGTGTGATTTTAAAAAGTTTTATTTAGCATGGTGGTTTGTTGGTTGTTTTTTTTTTTTTTTAACGTTCCACCAGCAACTTAACATTTTTGTGATACTGTCTTTTGCTTTGACTGAGATGAGGTGGCTTTGATGTCTCCAGACAGGGTTTGGCTTGGTCATATCTGTGCAGCAGCACAGGGTGCAGAACGGTGTTAGAGAACAAGTGAGACAGAATTGGCAAAGGTGGAGATACTTGGAGTGGAAAAAATGGCTTTGAGAAAAGTTTTCTGTATTCAAGTATTCATAATCGTAAGTACCAAAAACAGAATTTAGTATTTTTGTGTTTCAAGTTTTATTGAGGGGGGGCAGATGGGCGGGGAATGGGTGACTAGAAAATCTGGTCTGGCAGTCTGCAGCAGGAGGAATTGTCTTCTTCTGTTTCAACTCTGCCTGAATGTGAGATACCATCTTTGAAATATTTTGGAGAACTGCTTCAGCAAGATGGATTTCTGCATATCATTTACAAACTATGTTTTTAATGCCTTTCTGAAATCCAAACTTATGCAAAATGGGGCTTGTTATGCGTGTCTGTGCATTTGAATCTCCTGCCGTGATTCGTCGGCTCTGCGGAGCATCTCCCTGCCCTGGTGCAGCCATTCTCCAGCTTCTCTCCACGGGGCTGCCTTCGGCGCAGCTCGCACGGCTCTCCGAGCCAGGAATGAGGTGCAGTTTTAGTCACTCTATGGTAAGGTCTTTAAGCTGAGGTGCCAATTTCCTTGGATTTGGATCAATACCAGTCGTGGATTTAAAGACCGGGAAAACCTGAGCGTCATTTGGGATTCGTTTAGTTTTTGTGCTTCAGAGTAAGGAGTTGTTACAGAGCTGTCCTATCGATGTTTTTGCTTCAATTGACTTGTGCTAATTGTGTTTCTGTTTTATATTGATAATTGGTTAGTGATTGCTATTTATTTCTTTATTTTTCTGCTTGGAATATCTAAAAATAGCTTGGCTAACCGAAGAGTTGATGTGATTTTTATGCTTTTTTTTCTTCTTTCTTTTTCCAGATGGGCTTTCTGGCAGAGACCAGCCAGTAGAGCTGCTGAATCCACCTCGAGTGAACCACATGCCTAGCTCTGGTAAGAAGAAACTTCTATTAAATGTTACTCTATTCTGGGAATGCAGTAAAATATTCTGCAGCTCTATCTTGCAAGTGGGAGAGCAGAATGCAAATGTAAAATGTTGGAACAAAGTGTGTTAGAACTTGCACACATCTACTTTCCCAGGCTGAGCGAGTGGGATCTGGGAGTGGAGGGAGGTTGGAGCTCAGCAGCCTTGGGAGTCTTTAATAGCTCAACCCTCACCCTTGGCAGGGGACTAAAGAGAGCCTAAGGTTGGAGCTGCTTGTTTTTCTTAGAGAGGAGAGCAGAAGAAAGCAGCACCTTATGAGTCCATTCACAATCTAGAAGGAGCACTGCAAAGTGAAGTAGGTTTTTGAGGTGTTGAGTGAGGTGCATCCTCCTCTTGCTGAAATTAGGAGCCAAACTCAGGCTGATCAAAGTGTTTTGGGGCTGTTGTCCGTTCTTCCCTCTTCTGATGATTCTGCTGTGGTGGCTCTTGGGTCTTGTCACAGTGTTCATCCTGGAGACTGCCTGCTCCTTGTGGAGCTGAGATGGATCCTACAGCTCAGAACTGCAGAACATGATGCAAAACAACGTTTTGGTCCCAGTACATGAAAGCAGTCTGCTTCTGTCTTTTGCATTTGCATCTTCTCTCTTCCAAAAGTGTGTTGTTTCCAGGTGCAAACAGACATATTTGTCCTAGGGATGATAGAACATATGAAGCATTTTCTACTTTCCAGGTATGAGCTCAAGTTTTCCAAGAGCCCAACTTTCCCTTCTCTGCTGCCTTCCAAAATGCCTTTAGGTCCTTTTATATTAAGGAAGAGATCTTGCAGAAGATCTAAGTGCTTCTGGTAATGCAAGTTGGAAACAGAAACGAAGCTTATTCAAAAGAACTTCAGAAGACTGGGGGGAGGGAAATGGGCTCAGACCTAACCTAGATTTTGTGGACTTAAATTCCTCTCTGAGGAAGGAAACTTTTAAGGAGGTAGAGCTACTGTGCTGGGGAAAAAAAGGAAGAGATCTTTGTTTACTGGGTACAAGTGTTTGGCTTTGGATTCTGAGAAATCTTTTCCCTCCATGTGCTCCAAAACTTGTTTGTCAGGTAAGGGAGGTTGTATTTTCCTAACCCTGAGAGAGATTCTCATTGTAAGGCTGCTGTGGTAACACAGGTCGGCTTAAAGGTTTTACTCCCCATTTCCTTTGTATCTATGTGCTCAATTGGATTTTGTGGCTCTGCACAAGGGGAGTCACAGTCTGTTTCCTGTCAGCAGATCAATGGCCAGAATTGTCAATGAGATGGGTTGTAGGCTTTTACCCTTTGTTTGGGGTTTTTTGTTTTCAAATTGATTTCGTTGTCACTTGTTGTGTTCAGTGTTTCCTTTTGAAATATTTCAGGGCAAAGCCTGATACTGGGTAATAACTTGGGTAACCTGCTGGTAGAGTTCAGTGTGCTTTGACTGTATTTTCCCCAGATGAAAGGACTTTTTTAAGGTGTGATGGACTCATACAGAATTTATGGAATTCTTACTGTTTGGATTCCATTTTGAGTGTTTTTAATAGGTAGCCTGTATACCTACTGAAGAAATGAACAGCCTGCCATCAGTGGGGAGCTGTGCACATGCTAAGTGGGCATGATACTCAGGGAGAGGCAGAGACGTCTCTTTGCAGGATGATTTCTGCCTGTGTTTGGGCTGTGGATTTCCCATCTTGTGCTGGAGAGCTCAGGCTGGTTGTGCACGTAATGGGCAAAGGGTAGGACCAACTGGGAATGAAAAAGTGACTTCATAGACGAAGCTCCATTGGCTCTGAACAGTGGTCACCCAGGTACCTTTCACTTGAACCCTCCAATTACTCCCATTTCTGCTGTGTTTTGGAGAAGCAGCCCTGCAGTGTGTACACAGTCTGGAAATTTCTCTTAGTATTTTTGATTTACAGAACAGTGGTTAAAACCTGGAAGCACAGTGGTTGGCAAAAAGCAAAATGATGTTTCAACATGCAAGCAAATATCATTGATCTTGGAAGTGCCTCATCAGGTGGCTTTCAAGCCTGGTGCCTGCCCTTGCCTATGTAACCTGATAGGGTTTTAAAATTACTATTAAAAGTTGATGCTGGTTTGAGGGAGTTACTTGCTTTGGCAAACCATTGTCATGTCTGGTTTTTATCATCATTACCTTCAGGAGTTTGCTGCAGATCCTTCTGAGGGAAGAAAGGAGAAGCAATACCAAGCATTGCTCTGGAAAAACAAGTTCTGTGTGAGTTTTGTGGGGTGTTGTTCTGAGTCTCAGGCATGGCAGAAATAAGGGTGTTGTAAAACAGCTTGAGGAAAAAAGTGTTTAATTGTATCCTGGGATATTCCCTTTAAAATCTCACCCCATTCTGATTATGGGGAAGAGAATGATCTGTAGCCTTTGTGATGAATAAACCTGAGTGAATGATGGGTCTTTATCCCCAGAACTGTATTTCTAGTTAAGATAAAATCATTGTGGTGTACTTGGAGGAAACCAAAATATTGTCTCTTCTCTGTGAAGCAAAGGAAGGAGAAATTTGCTCCTTGTGAGTAGTTGTTCCCTTATGCAGAGGGGTGAGAAAGGGCTGTCCAGTGCCCAAGTGCTAAGCATGCTCTGTTCTGTGGAAGCATCTCAAGTATCAAAATGTTTGTAGCATTTTTTATGAAATGTTTTTAGGGGTGAAATGAGTTGAGTAGAATGGAATTCAGTCATCAAGGTGTGCTTTTTAGGAAAAATATTTCATGCTTTTCTTTTTGCATAAATTAAGGATTTAATATGAGGAAAATAAACCTCTCTTTTCACAGAATCCCAGCATGCTGGGAGTTGGAAGGGACCTCTGGAGGTTCTCTCATCCAACCCTCCTGTGCTCCATCAGGGTCACCCAGGGCAGGGTGCCCAAGATTACATTGTCCAGGTGGGTTTGGAATCTCTCCAGAGAAGGAGACTCCGCAGCCTCTCTGGGCAGCCTGGGCCAGGCTCTGGCACCCTCACAGCAAAAACATTTTCCTCATGTTCAAACAGAACCTCCTGAGTTTCAGTTTGTTCCTGTTGCCCCTTGTCCTATTCCTGAGCACCACTGAAAAGAGTCTGACCCCATCCTCTTGCCCCCAAGGGTCCTTTAGCTATTGATCAGCACTGATCAGATCCCCTCTCAGTCTTCTCCAGGCTAAACAGCCCCAGGTCTCTCAGCCTTTCCTCAGCACAGAGATGCTCCAGACCCCTCACCATCTTCATAGCCTCTGCTGGCCTCTCTCCAGTAGGTCCCTGTCTCTCTTGAACTAAGGAGTCCACAACTGGACCCAATACTCCAGATGTGGTCTCACTAGGTCAGAGTAGAGGGGGAGAACCTCCCTTGACCTGCTGACCCCACTCTTCTTCATGAACACCAGGAGCCTATTCACCTTCTTGGCTATAAGGGCCCATTGCTGGCTCAAAGGTGTATCAAAATAATTATTGGAGGGTTTTTTCTGAATCTTAGTTATTTAAAAGACAAAACCTCCATAACCCCCATCTTGCACAGGAATGTGATAATCTGTTTGAAAATGCTGCTTTCTCTCTTTCTGGCTTCAGAATATTACTCCATCATTGGCCTGGCAGAGGAAGAGGGATAAATTGGTGAGATTACTGTGCAGATTTGCTTCTCTGTAACTTTTACTTATTGAATTCTGAGATCTTTAGAGCAGAGAGTACACAGATATTAATTTTTTTTTATGTCATGTTGATTAAGGGGCCAAGTTTAGCAAGAGGAAGCTTCTCAGATACATGGCCACTGCCTGGTTTTGATGGGTGGCAGTCCATCTCTTGCAGAAAGGTGAAGGATTTGTCCCATAAGTTAGCATGCTGTTTTTAAGTAATTTTGGTCTTTTGCAGTGTTTTTCTTAGCAGTTTTAACTGCAGTCTGCATCAAGGCACTGATTCCTGTGCAAGGAGCAAGGGACAAAGCTTTCTTGTCCTCCTCTTTTTTCTTCCCATGCTTTTAGGTTGAGTGGTACTCTGTCCTTTCCATAGTGTGAAGCTGTGTGGCCAGTCTGGAAGACCCTGGTTATGAGAATACCTAGATACGTTGTTGATGGTCTTCTGAAAAACATAACTTGTGTGCTGTTGATGCATCCTTGAGACCTACCAAGCAGATACTCTTTAAGCATAATTTGTAGAGTGACTGAGCTTGCTTTCCAGGGCTGTGTCTACAGCACTTTAGACAGCGACCCAATGCAATTTTTCTTCTTGGTGTAAACTTTATAGTTGCTTGTTTTGTTACAATATGATCTTAAGCAATTTCTTTAGTGCTAGAAATGTGAAAATGTGCTATATAAGTAAAATGCTAGAATGAAGATGAACAACAGTCCATGTTTAAACTCCAGTAGCTTTAAGTAGTAAAACTGCAAATTGGGCTGAACGGGCTGAGGCAACCAGGGGGGTTGGACTAGATGATCTTCTAGGTCCCTTCCAACCCCTAATATCTATGAATCTATGAATGTTTCCCCAGTATGCTGGTTATGGCCTCATGTGATGTTCTGGGGGTATCTGTGTACAGTACAATTAGTGATTTAGGGAAGAAATTCTCCTTCACAGTGTATTACCATTGGCTTTTCAGGGATGAGATGTTCCCAAGCTGTGATAAAAATAATAGTAAAATCACATAACTTATTTCTGTGGTTGAATGCAGCTGACAAGTAGGTTGAGTCAGGATTTGTATGGAGAGGCTGAGGAAGAGATGCTGAGCTTCTTGCAGATCAGATGCAAAGCTGCCACATGTCTTGAGGTTGTTGTTCTCCAGTTGTAACCTGTAGCTCACTGGTTGTCTGCAAAGCAATCGTGCACATTAGAGGAGTGATCCGTGATGGTTTTCTGATGAGTTTTTGGGGGCTGATTGTGATGTCCTGCAAAACATTAGCAATTAGTGGGTTAAACCATGGGGTTGGCTGCTGCTGAGCAATTTCTGTTCTCCTTAGCCCTGCTGATGACACTATTTCTAATGCAACTTCTACATGAGGCTGCTTGAAATGACTTTTCCACACATGGCTGTGCCCCTGCTCTCCATCCCAGCCACTGCCACACTGACCTCCTGCCACTGCTTGTAACACCGTGCTGCTGCTCAGCTCTTCCACCATAGTACTGGGGCTATTCTGGATCTAATAAGTGGTAGGACGAGAGGAAATTGCCTCAGGTTGAACCAGGGGAGGTTTAAATTGGATGTGAAGAAAAAATATCTTCTCCAAAATGGTTGTAAAGTTCTGTCCCAAGCTGCTTGGGAAGTGGTGGACTCCCCATCCCTGGAGGGATTTAAAAGACATGTAAATGAGGTGCTGAGGGACATGGTTTAATGGTGAGACTGGTAATGCTGGGTTAATGGTTGGACTTGATGAACTTAAAGGTTTTTTCCAACCAAAATGATTCTATGATATGACACTGCCAAGAGCAGGGGCAGCCAAAAGATTTTGTATGAGATTTCCATCTCTCTGCATTTTCTTCTTCCTAGAGCTAATTATCCAGTCTCAGTTCTTCATTTGAAACAAAAAATGATGTTGATATATGTATGAATAAATGGCTTGCAAGAGCCTCTGGACTAATATTGTTACGTGACTTTACAGGTCTTTGAAATTGGAGATTAATCCCCGTCTCTGGGAGGAAGGAGCTCTAGTCCAGTTGGTCTAACAGAACTGAATCCCCTGCCTTTGTTCATTTATCCCTTCAAAGGAGGGGGATGCACTCTCCCTGCTCCATGTTTTCAGACACTTGCCTGCTTTCTATAGTGTTTCTGCTTCAAAAGCTCCTTCAGAAAGGTACCACATCAGCGTGGGGTGGTTGGGCTTTGAAACAGGTTCAGGTCTCTGACTGGTCAGTAAGGACTTCAGGGTTCCCCACAGGCTTGTGGCTCTGCAGACAGGAGCCCCTTCATCCTTGTTCACCCTGGGATGTGTCAGAACAGGAATGGTGCATGGTTTTATCATGCCCTGGGAATGTAGCTCACATGCAGAAAGGCCAGTCCTTTAATGTTAAAAATAGCCTGATCTAGGCTCCATGGAGTCCAGGAAGGGGGAAACCCAACAAAAAAAAAACCCCAAAACAACCCAAGTTATCATTAAAAGTGAGTTCCTGAGTGATCATTTTGATGTCACAACCATCCACTGAGTGGATTAAACTGTTGTCTTCTTAGTGCCCTATTGTTAGCTCATTTAAAAGCTGCAGCTATTTTTACCAAGCTTAGTATATTAATTTTGCCATTATTTAGATGCTCTGGCATAAGATAGTGGAGAAACTGCAGGTTAACCTTGATACTTAAAGCCAAGTTAACTCCATGTTTACTGCAATGGGTATTACTTCTGACCCTGAGCTAGATGTACCAAATGTAACCCACACAAAGCCAATAAAATGAGTATTTCACCAGCTAGAGCCTTCCCCGAAGCTCACCTTCGTAACGTGTTGCTCACCAAAAAAAGCCTTGAAGAAACACTTCAACCAGCTCCCAGATTTCCTGAGGTGGTTTGCTGTATTGTGCTGTTGTAAAAAGCTCTTTGCAGGTTGTGGTCAGCAAATGTGGGGTTATTTCTGCAGAACAGGGGAGGGAATTACCTCATCTGGGCACCGCCCTGCAGAGTAGCATGGAAGTTTTAAGCTTCCAGGTTTCCCCTGGGCTAATGCTGCTCCTAAACTTGTGTGTTGTCATTCACACTCAGGGGATAATTTAATGACTCTCAAACTCATTGTCTGCACGTGTCCATTACAGGATTACATCCATATGTAGGGATGTATACAAGAGGGATGATCTTTTTGGCCAGCCTGGTGAGGCACCATCTCTTGCCTGAGCTTCAGCAGCCATATGCTGAAGAATTAAACCTCTTCTCTTGCCGAGGTGGGTTTGATGGAGCTGGAGCTTTGCTGGCTTCCCAGCACCTGGATGTTCTGATCCTGTGGGGTGGGATGAGCAGGAGCCCACAGCTCCTCAGCTCTGTTTTGTTGTGTTTTGTCTCAGAAAAAATATTGAGCTGTCACCTTCTTTCTTACCCACGAGGAAATGGTGATTAAACGGAGGAGGTAGGATGAATTATTAATGAGTTGTTCCTCTTTTAAAAGCTGAAAGCAGCACTTAAATCTTAAGCACTTGAATGCAGAGCTCTTCTCTGAGATGAAAGGTAACTGGCAGGAAAGTTTGCTTTGCTGCAAGACCTAACTTGCTGTTTTTCTTTATTCTTCCCTCACCTTGTTTAGTTTATTAATTCACGCTGATCCTCTTCAGATTTCACTGGATTTGCTTAGTCCTGAGTGTTCACAAAGTGTTACTTTCAAAATAATAATTCGCCTCAATTCCCTACCAAAGGAAAGGTTTGTTTAGTGCTTTTGCTTTTATATAAAACCAGGGGATGGAGGGAAGAGCTTTTGAATGCATAACGGTATTTACATTAAACTCTGACTTCTTTGGGAAAGAGGCCATGGCATTTTAGGAGCAGACCTTTCAAGGCTCCCTTGAAAGTAACCTGGTCACTGGCTCTGGCTCTTCTGAAAATAACAAAAAAAAGAATGACAAGTGAGAAATATTTCATGGAAAGTTGATCACAGATTGAGGCATTTCTCGCAAAGCCAATTCTGCCGGTCTCGGAGGCAATTTTTCACTGACTGTGCCCTGTGTTTTAACATGTATGTTTCCACCCCGGGTGTTTCACCCTGCTCTGCAATCCCAAAGAGGTAATCAAGAGGAAATTGTGAGGTTTTGAAGTATTTATTTTATTTTTAATCCCCCCCACCCTTTCAAGATAACACTTGTCCTATAGCTGGAGTGTCCGACACACCCTGTGCTCATTCTTCTCTTCCAGCAGCTTCTCCTGCTGCCCTGTAGATGGATGTGTGTGTTAGCTGGGGGATGAGAGTGGAAGAGCTGCCGAGGACTCTTTCATTTTCAGTGTATTTGCTTTGGTCCAAATTCTCTTTTTATTGGTATACTGTGTGCTGCAGAGCTCCCCAGAGGGCTTTATGCCAGAATTAACTGGGGGTAGTTTATCTCTAGGGAAATAGATGCCATAGGTCTGTGCTCGGCAGCCACCTACATTCCGAGGATTTTAGAAATTCTTCCTCTTACACAAGATGCATTTCTCAAGATCCTAGAGGCTCTTCCCTGGGGTATATTGATTTTCAGGACTATATTTGGCTCCGCTTTATCTTTGAGCAGTGGAGGGAATATCAGGTGAATGGCTTGTGCAATGATGCCTAAAATACTGTAACTGTCTCCACATACTGACTTGGAGAATTGCTGCTGGTTGATTAAACAGAATCATAAAATCGTTTTGCTTGGAAGAGACCTTTAAGATCATGAAGTCCAATCGTTAACCCAGCACTGTCAGGTCACCACTAGACCAGGTCTGTTAGCATCACATCTACACAGCTTGGAAACCCCCTCAGGGATGGCAACTCCACCACTGCTCTGGGCAGCCTGGGCCAGTCCTTGACAATCCTTTCTGGGGAGAAATTCTTCTTGTCCAACCTAAACCTCCCCCAGTGCAACTTGAGGCCGTTTCCTCTTGTCCTGTCACTTGTTCCCTGGGAGAAGAAACACCCAGGTGGGTTGGAGCCCAGCTGCCTCCAGCCTCCTTTCAGGGAGTTTTTGAGAGTGAGGTGATCTCTCCTGAGCCTCCTTTTCTCCAAGCTGAACAGCCCCAGCTCACTTACCTGCTTTTCACAAGACTTGTGTTCTAGACCCTTCACCAGTATTTTTGCCCTTCTCTGGACATGTTCCAGCCCTTCAGTGTCCCTCTTGGAATGAGAGACCCCAGACTGAAGCCAGGATTTGAGGTGGGGCCACCTTAGTGCTGAGTCTAGGGGGACGATCCCTTCCCTTGTACCGCTGGCCACACTACTGCTCATACAAGACAGGAATAGACCAGAAATAGACCTTTCTTCTCCATCTGCATCACTTTTCCCCATCCTGCTCCTCTCTTCTGCCTCCAAAAAGCCTGCTCCAAACCCAGAAATTAATAGAGCTGAGACATAATTCAGCATACAATGCAAATAGACACTAACCAAGCTACTTCAGGATGAAAACACCAACAAACTTATGTGCCAAGTTAAAGAGTCCTGCCAATGTGTGATACTTTCGCTTTGTTTTGACTTTTTTAAGCATGCAGGCCTTGAAAGATGGGATGCTGCTGTCAGCAAATAGGGTCTCTTCAGAGCTGGGTTGCAACTTGAGCACTTCAGCTTTACTGGCATAGTTTCCTTCTGCATGCTTGTGCTTTCCTCAATCAGGGTTTCTCCAGGCTTCTCAAAGAAGATCATGCAGGGATGTCTTCCTCCATCCTTGCCTAATTCCTCTCATCACCAATCAAATGCCAAACCAGCACTTTCCATGCCTTGGATGCAGTAGTAAGTTCATCCACACTACAGCCAGCTCATTTATGTTTGTGGTTGGTGCTGCCTCTGCATTTGCCCCTTGATTGGCTTGATTTGAGGTCTCCCTTAAGCCCATGTCTCCTTTAATTTGCAACAAGTGTTTATGATTAAATATCTGCTTTTTTTTTATTAAGTAATATCTTGTGATTTAAACAACTCAGTTGTTACTACTTTTCCATCTGTTTTTCATTCAAGAAACTGTGTCATATCAGATGATTCATTCATATTTGATTAGAGATTTCATTATAAACTGGTCTTAAGTTTTTTCTTGATCTAATAAAAGGCTTTGGAATCATTGACTCAGAACAGTGATTGTGATATGCAGAATAGATGTACAATTTATGGATCCTTTTCTAGGTGTAGTTTAAGCTGCTAGAGTTCTTACTAATGAATTGTGTAGGGTGAATTAGTTTAAAACTCTCAAATGACATTCAGTGACTCCATTCTCTATTGGAGAGAAGAACTCTTCACAGCTATTGTAGCAGGTCACCAGGTTGCACTGAAGACCAAACCATGGGTTAAATTTAGGTCAAAATTTACCTTTGTTAACCTGTTTTTAATCCTGCTCATGTATAGTCATGCTGTGATGATGTTAGTGGAGGTCTTGAAGGTCCCAGGTTGTCACTCTACCATCTGCATTGATAAGTGACATGTGGAAGAGTAATTTTCACTAAGGACAGTGATCTTCTGCTTATTTGCTATTTGTTTTTCAGAATAAATAAATGAATACAAAATGTTTTCAGTTTCTTCTAAAAATAGATTAAGCTCTCACAATAAGGTATTGTAAAAAAATATTGATGGGGGGACTACCTTTATCCTCTGCTTTTGTTATTCCAAGACAGTCTAAAGTTATGAAATATTTTTTCAGTTTTATAGAATAACAGCTTGTTTTTATGCTTTTCAGTGTTTTAGGAAATTTTTAAATAGAAAAATATCAGACCAAGTTATTTTCTGCTGTATTTTCTTAATGTTTGATGCCTGTGCAATGTGTTGGAAAGGAATATGTAGTGCAAACCTAGTCAGAGCAAGCGTGTGATGAAATACCTGTGAAGGAAGCATATCCATGTTCTGATTTAATGATATGCATGGGGTTTTGGTGGGTAGACTGAATTTCTCCAGTTGGGGAAGTTAAAAAATCTGTCATGAATGAAATTAAAAGGTTTGGTTTGTTCATACACTTTGGGAGGAGGATGAGGGAGTGATGGACAGACTCGAAGTTTTGAGATGGGTATTTTTGAGTTCATTTTGTCCTTGAAAAATAATTGCACCTTATTGGTATCATTTTTGGTGAGCCAGATCCAGTCATAAGTGTTGCCAGAAGCTTTCATGGAAATCTTATCCTGGAGGATTAATTTAAATTGGCTGTTTTGCCTGCATTAGGGTCACTAGACAAGCAACTTGTTTAGTGACTGTTGGAACTGGGCTGTGGTTTCATGGCAAGTCTGTCACTAGGATCCTGAGAAGGTATCTGCAGGAGGAGTCAACTGAACAGAACAGGGAACTAACAATGGTGCAGCTATTTAGTCGTGAAGGTAAATGGATATTGTTGAGAGAAACTGAATCATCTGCATCTGTCAGAAGCTTATCAGGGAGCAGGCAGATGACATGTGGAAGTCTTTCCTTGGACACCTGGCTGGAGATCTGACCTGGTCTCCAGAAGTGCCAGTGGTCACAGGGAGGGAGAAGGAGTTTGCAGCTGATGCACAGATGTTGAGGAGGTAGGATGGTTTGGTTTTAACCAGCAATGATGAATTTGGAGATGTTGCTCCATAAGGTGGAGCGTGGGAGGGTTCTCTGCAGTCATCTAGGGTCAGTTCAGAATCTCAGACAAGCAAATGTTCCCACCCACAGGAAAAATAAATACAGAGGTGACAGCAAATGCAGCCTAACCCTCGCAAGCCCTGCCTTGGAAACGCATGGCTTTAGTGAGGTTCCCTTGTCCCTTGGCACCCAGGTCTTTTCCTAAAGGAACATGACCTGATTTAGAAGATACCTGTGATTCATCCCAGCATCTCATTGCTCTGGAATGAGGAGCCTCTACATATGCTGCCAACTAACTCGCTGACCCTTTGGCAAATCAGCTGGCTTTTCTTCTCTGCTTTCCCCTAAAATCAGGTAATAATCTCGTTTTCCCATCCTTACAGTGGTGTGTTACAGTGGTCACCTGCACAATACCTGCAGCATTATAGTAGGAATTGAAGTGTATTTATTAAAAAACAGATCCTATTCATGTCCAGGCAATAGCTTGATCCCTTGATGACCCCAGGGTAGAGGAGGTGTTAGCAGATGTCAGTTTGCTTTCTAGCTGTGAAAACTCAGTGTATTGATTAGAAGTGTGAAGCTTAAATTGTTGCTTGTCTGAGAAAATCAATTATTCCTTGGTAAGCCTCATATTAGCATCAGGGTTGTATGTAGTAAATACATACAAGGAGATTTCCCTTGCCTTTTTTTTTTTTTTTTTTTCCCCCTCCCTTCCTTTTGTCTTGCAGGCTTTTGTTTTAATACAGTATGGATTCTGGTAACCTTATGTATTGATTAATTCCTTGAATAGTTGTATGCACCAATGGAACGAGTTCCTATTGAGCAGACAATGTATTGTGAAAGTGAATGAGTTGTATAGAGGCAAAAAAAGAATTTACAGGAAATAATCCAGCTTCCAAAATGCTGGAAATACCAAAAAACAGGTGAACAACAAGAACTGATAAAACCCAACCCTTGGTGCTCTGGCTTTCAACCCCGTGTGCTTGGCTGATGTGTAGAATGGCCTCAATGCAAAGTCAGCACCATGGGAGTTTTAAATAGGGAAAAGTTGAAATGGTGAAGGAGAAGTGTCAGCAATTTTCTGCATTTCAGTGTGAGGTTGCTTTAGATTTTCTCCCCCTTTCAATGCAGGCTGTCTGAATCCTTTGTTCTTGTGCTTTCTCTGAACTTGGAACATTTTGACCAGAGTACTGATAGTCACTGTCCATAATTGAAACAACCATAACCTTGCTGCCATTTACATTCAGGCTGTGAGAGACCTGAGCAAAATACTGTGCTCATGCCTTATTTTGGCAACTCAGAGGCTAACCTTTTTTGATGCATAACTGACTAATCATACTAAACACAGCTGGTGCCATCCCAGTTTTATTCTGGGGCCCCCAGCTCAGCCACCGTTTACTTTGTGTTAAGTTTCCAGTAAGCAGCCCTATTTATAGCTCACTACAGGGATAATGCAGAGTCACTTGGGCTGCTTGTCCCAGCATGAGCACCACCTGGAGCTTCTCATGCTCCCTCTATCCCACTGTTGCTCCATCTGACCTGGTTCCCCAACCTGATGTTTTCCTGTCACAAGCATGGATATGTGTATTCATCCCGGGCTTTGGGGCTTAAAGCAGAAACATTTGGTCGCCTCATCTTGTGCAGGTGATATCTGGTTTGTCCCCAGAACTTAGTCTTATACACCAAGTATTAGAGGAGGAGTTGTGCCTTGTTCCTATTGCTCTTCAGTGCAGTTGAGGCTTTCAAAGGAAACCCATAGAAGTCAAAAGTACTATCTGCTTGCTCATCCTTTGCTCTCTGTATTGGTATTTTAATACAAAGCTGCTTCTTTTTTATTTTATTTATTTTATTTTGATGTGTGGTTGCAAAGAAAACTTTCCTTAATCCTTATGGTCATGAATGATATTCTTGTTCCCTTTTAACTTTACTAAATCATTATACCTGAAAGTGAAAGTTCTGGATTTAGTGTGCTATAGTCATAGTTTTTAAAGCTCATAATTTTTATAGTGATTATTTTCTTGCATGCCTTAGGAATACAGAGAAGAATCATAGAATGGCTTGGGTTGGAAGAGACCTTTTGTTCCAACCCCCCTGCAGGGAGCAGGGACCACTTTAACTAGAGCAGTTGCTCAGAGTCCCATTCAACCTCACCTGGATTGTTTGAGGGATGAGACATCCACAGGTTCTCTGGGCAAACAGGGCTACTGTCTCACCACCTTCACTTGTTCCTTACATCTAATTTGGATAGCTAAGCTACCCTCTTTAAGTTCAAAACCTTTAGAGCCTTTGTCCTCTTACTTTATTCCCTGATGAAGAGTCCCTCCCCATCTTTCCCATAGCCCCCCTTTAAGAACTGAAGGCTGCAGTAAGGAGCCTTCTCTTCTCCAGGCTGAACAACCTAAACTCTATCATCTTGTATACAAAGAAGAGGGGTTCCAGCTCTCAAGTTATTTCTGTGGCCTCCTCTGGCCCTGCTCTAACACTTCCATTTCTCTTCTGTTCTAAGGACTCCAGAGCTGGACCCAGCACTTCAGGGAGGGGGGTCTCACCAGGACAGAGGAGCAGAATCCCCTCCCTTGACCTTCTGCTTTGCATGCAGCCTAGGATTTGAATTTTAATGAAATGAAAATGACTGAATTGTAATAGAAACCCTCAGAAATACAGATGCAAAATCTGAAGCTCAGATATCATTGTGGCTCTTTTAAAATATGCAAGATGCCTTTTACTGGCAGGAAAGAGGATGAGGGCAGAGCAGGACTCTTTCAGATGTGATGCTGATACTGCAAGGCAGGATGGGAGAGCCTGCAAACAGGGTGCTGCTTCCATCTTGTTCTGAGCAGAGGCACTATTTGGTCATCACATAACCCAGCTTTGTCTCCCCAGGTCTGGTATCAGTGTGAACAAATTGCTGCTTCTGCTGACCTCTAAGTGGCAGGCAGAGCTGAAGGCACTTGCCCAGAGAGTGTTGGGACTCCAATGCCCAAGATACGGATCTGGCCAGGCAGCACGTGGGGTTTTATTCCTCTGTTTCTGAACTCCTTCTCTGATAAGTACTGGGATTTTTTTCTGTTTGTTTTCTGTCAGTGAAAGGTTGTGATTTGAGGTCTCAGGATCAGTAGTAGGTTTGTGAAGGTGTTTATGACGCACAGAGAGTGAAATACGAGCACAACTAATTCCTGCTCTTCCAACAGTAAGCTAGGGAGCTGGGCATGCTTTCCATTTAAATTGGCATTTCCTTTAGATGCTATTAGACTTGGCGTGTCTGTCTCAGCCCAGGTTGGATGACAAGGGATTTTGCTTAACTGAGCACTAAAGTTCTGCTGATAATACCCAGCTTGGAGAGTGACAGTAATTCCCTTCACATAATGCGCTGCAGCGCTCAGGCGTGTTACCCGCTCTAACTGGGAGGGGTGGGGGCAGGAGCATGTTGATTTGATACCTCTAAATACTCAAGAAAGAGCATGGTTAAACAACTGGCAGGTAGCTAAAAGCATCAGCAAAAATATCCCTTCTCAGTGGGATGGTGTGTGCTGGTGTACCCACTCTGAGACACGGCCCACGCTGGAAACACTTCCTACCTTTGAATAGAAAAGAATAAAAAAAAAAACCCCACCAGGAATCCTGCTCTGACTTGCATGAACTTCCTTAAAATACTGACTTGATCAGCCTTTGTTACTGTAGTTTTGAGTGGAAGATATCCTTAGAGACACTGAAGAGGCCTGGCCACACTGCGTAGTGGCAGGCATGGGGCATCACCAAGGTGCAGAACTGAGGAGGAGTGTCCAGGTCTGTCTCTGAAACTCAAACAGGTTGTTGCATTTGGGTGTCCATGCCACTGGCAGTGCAGATGTGAGGCCGTTGAACCTCTCAACTCGTGTTTTAAGTTTTAAAGGAGCCAGAGAGAATGGCTCCTTTTCTGCCTTCCTTACCTTTGATACTCTTTAGGGTCTAAAAAGCAGCTGTTTTTTTCCTTGTGGCAAACTGCAAATGGAGCATTAGCAAAAGAAATACCCCCAAACCCACACTTAAATAGATTTTAAAAAGCAAACAAACAAACAAAACCAACATGCCCTCAAACACACTTTTATATAGATAGGGAAAATGACATTTCTTTCATGTTAAATGTCAATCCCTGTTACAGGATTTTACCCTGAATTGAAGCAGTGGTAAACACAATTTAGATACCTGTTCTCCATCTTTGCTTTTGTTTCCAGGCTCAGGAGTTAAAAGCCTGTAGGAACTTTGGGAGGAAGGGGGTGGTGTTACAAGATAGCATTGTGAAGAGGCCAGAAGGAAAATCTGGAGCTGAAGGAAACTGAGATAGGGCTGAGTTAGATGTATCTTAGTCCAAACACAAGCCCAGAGGAGGTGGAGAACCATCTGCCTTGTATGAAATGGACAATGTATGGTAAAGATGACTTTCTGCCTTGGCCTAAGCACTGGAGTGGCAGAAATCCAAAACTGGTTCCAGGTGATACTGAAAAAAAAAAAAAAAGGACTCTGTTTTCTATGTCTAAACTTTAATGGAGTGTGAACAAAGGTAACTAACCCTTCCTGACAGGGCTCTTACGTGTAGTCTTTTGGAGCAGTCACATCAAAGAAGGGAAAAAAACCCTTGTTTCTGGATAATTATTACGTCCATTTTGTGCTTTAGACCTTTAAGTGGGGAGGGAAAAAGTACTTTGTCTTGAAGCTGCTCTGTTGTGACAGTGTGAGGAAGGGGAGCAGTTTCTACCTGCAGCTGATGTAGAGAGTGGATCCTAAGGATTGGAGCTGGGATGCTTCAGGTATTTAAATGATAATTTAGTCCAAGAATCACCGGTGCTCTCAGTGGTAATGTATTTTCTCCTACAGTGCTGTGGAGGGTGTTGGAGGCCCCCCTATAGCTTGTGTACCTTAAAGCCTGGTGACCACTCAGTCACTGTGCCTTGCTGGGATTTCTGGTGGGGAGCTTCTTGTCGTGGTGTTGCCTCGGAGATAATTTTAATGACAGAAGGATGTTTTCAGCATCTGCATGTTTAGGTTGAATGGGAAGTTTTCACTTTTGTTACTTGAACATTATTTTTTTGGTGTGGACCATGTCTGCCATCAGGATTTCTGATGCTGCTTTGGATGGGGGTGCTGGGGGGGGAAATGGCTGAAAAAGGAGTTTGGTTCCCAATTATTCCTTCCTCATTTCTTCTGATGTGTTTTCTGTACTCCAGGGCCCTCTGTGCAAGAAAGTCAGGTCTCTGCAGCTGGTGTTTACCTCCGTGGTGTAGTGGCAGCATGTTGGCCGTGTTGAGGGATATACATCTGTTCTATGTTATGGCTTTGGCTAACAGAGAGGACTGTTGGTAGTAGGATTGAAGTTGTTGGATCCTGTAAAAATGGATGTTATAAAATGACTGACAATGCTAGTAAGCTACATACTTTAACAGAAGAGTATTGTGGTGGCAATCAGAGCCATACACCATCTTCCTTCTTTAGGTTCTGAGTCATTTGAGAGCTTGTTTATTTAAGAAAGCAAAGCACATTAGCAGAAGGAGCACCTTAACCAAAACCTCTCCAAGGTTAATATGAGCTCTCAGGTTACAGGTTTCAAATGTGCTACCAGTATGTTGTCATTTCCTATGTTGGTGGTAGCAGTAGTAAAAGCCTTATGTTTATCATTAATACTCTATAAATCATGGTGAACACACAGAAGGGTATCTCAAATGTTTGGGGATGTGCCTAGGAGGTGCTTTGATTAATGAGGAAAGCATTTGTAGCTGCTCTGATCCATCACAATGTGCTTCTCACAAGCCAGTTCAGATGGGTAAGGCTCCAGGGGGTCACTGATGTTCAACAACCAAGTTACTGACCTTCAAAGATGATGCCCCTAAAATTTCTTGTCATGGGCAGAGCCCCTTTGACTGGCTAAACTTTACTTGGCTACTAGTTGAGGTCTATCTTACCTAATGGTGCTAAGGATAAATAAATAGATTTTAAAAATCCCTTTGGGGACCTTGAGGACCTACCATAGTGATGCCATGCTGGCTTCTGAGGCTTGCCAGTCTGGTAGAGGCTGCAGCACAAGGGTGTTGGTGTGTGCTCTGAGAACGTTTCCCTTTGTTTTTTCTTTTTTGGTTTTTAATTGTAGGAGGGGTCGTAGTTACAATGAAAAAGTAGTAAAAGAGTGGAAAAAGCATATAAAGTAATCCTGAAAACTGCAGAGAATGAAACTCTAGAATTTCCTTTCTAGAACAACAGCAGAGGCAAAGGTTTAGCTTCTGTTTAGACTATTGCTTTACATTCCCCTTGATACATGATACAGCAATGTCCAGATGCTGATAAGAGATGGAAATAACAGAGCAGGAAAGCCATGGGCTGTGTTGACATGAATATCGACTATCCCGAGTAAGCAGCCAAGAAACTTCATCTAGTTTTATGTGAAGTCAAATATGTATGGTAGCTGTAATGAGCCTTCTGTCATTTGGGGGCAGAGTGAGAGCCACAGGGTCATTTCATCTTCTTCATTGTATTGGGGAGTGAGGGGAAACACCACAGAAACTGTCTGTTTATCTTGGTTTGGAGCAAGTGGATTAATCCACTCCACTTTTAACTATTCATTCCTGAAGTGAGGTAGTGGGGTATTTTTTGTCAAAAGAAAAGAAAAGGTATTTTTTGTCAAAATAGATGCACACAAATACTAAAAGAAAAGAAAGCAGCCTACAATTTGTCCTTTTTCATAAGACAGATACGTTCACAGTAATGACACAGGGAAAAAATAAACATAATCACAGAATCCCAGCATGGTGGGGGTGGGAAGTGACCTCTGGAGATCATCTTGTCCAACTGTCCTGATAAAGCAGGGTCACCCAGAGTCAGGGGGCTGGAAGTATTGATGCCATTTGCTGGGTTGGAAGAGCCTTGCTGCAGTTCCACACCAAGGGAGAAGCAGAAAATACAGTTACTGGACAACTTCTCTCTATATACCATTGAACCTCACTAACTTCTTGAAGCATGAAATTCTTATACACATCTGCCAAGCAATAGATTTTTTTGCACTGTATCTCCCAGGCTTATTGATTTATCTTTTTCAGTGCTACCTGTTTTTCTTCCCTTCCCTTCCTTCTGACTTTGGGCTTCAGTGGAGAGATTTGACTACATGTAATAACGTTATAACAAAATTATTGCTGCTGGTGAGGGGAGGGTGCAGGACCTACGCTGTCATTCTGTTGCACAAGAAGAAAATCACTTTTAAGTGAGGTGCATGAGGTGACAGAGGAATAAGAATTACATGTGTTGTAAAAATCACTTTAATATGAAGAGAAATTCTAGTCCTTTTAAAGCAGCTTTAATTGGGAGTTTTAGACAATCCTAGAGCATGGCAGATACGAAGTTGGTGTGCAGTTTAAAATCCACTTTAATCTTTATCCCAGAAAATAAGTTACTGTGTATGATGAAAAATTCAGTTTCTAAGTAGCCATTATATAATGTAATGCATTATTTTACACCTTTGAATTATAATATTAACTGCTATTTTATAGCTAAATATGACTTTACATCCTGAAGACTAAGTGGTACGTCTCTTAGTGGATATAGCTGTCTGTGAGTATTGAGGACATCTCACTGTGACATAGATGGTAATGGTGAAGGTTAAACTCTTCATAAAGGTTTCACTGAAGTAATGGCTTCAATACCATCAATAATATGTTTATAATCTTGGTTTTCAGCCCCGTTACCTGCTGGTATCAATCCTGTTGAGCAAAAGAGAGCTGTAATATGAGCATCACAGAATCATAGAACTTTTTGGGTTGGAAAGGACCTTTAAAATCACCGAGTCAAACCATTAACCCAACACTGCCAATCCCACTGCTGAACTGTGTCCCTCAGCACCTCATCTGCACATCTCTTCAATCCCTCAAGGGATGGGGTCTCCATCACCTCCCTGGGCAGCCTGTTCCAGGGCCTGACAGCCCTTTCAGCAAAGAACTCTGGGTGCCATGTTAAGGCTCTGTCCAAATAAAGCACTAATGGTTTCCAGCCCCTTCCCTTTTTCCTGTATCTATGGGCAGATACAGGCTTCCCTGGTAAAGTGGTCTGGGGGAACAAAGGATTTTAAATTGAACTCTTTTGTTCTTTAAGCTCTTGCAAATCAGATCTTCATGCAAATGCTGGTTTAAGAAGTTCATTTTAACAAACAGCAGATATTTATTCTTACATGCTCGAGCTGGGTTTGCTGCTGGCATCACTTCTGAGATTATGGACAAAACAAGGGCAAATACCTATAAAATTCCAAGACCTTACTGAATAATTTTGTGTTTTCCTTCTCAAGGACCATATTGCCTTATTTTTGTCACTGTTCTTTATGGCTGGAAAAGCTTCTTCAAGCATCTGAGATGGGCTCACAGTGAGAGGAACAGTCTTGCAGGGAAGGACCTCCTCCATCACAGGTTTAATTTAATGATGTGCAATGGCAGGTGACTGCACAGGGCTTCTGCTCTGATGGGCACATTCTCTGTGCAAACTGATCTAAAGCAATACACATATACAGTTGCCTATAGGAGAGCACTTAAACTAATATAAAGGTACCTTTAGTTATTGTCTTAAGGACTTGGATGAAGAAAACTAATTTGCAAATATGGGGAACAGATCTGTGTTGTGGGAATCTTTAAAAAATATATTTTTAAAATAAGCTTTAGGGTTTGTTTGGTTTTTTTTAAGTCATTGTAGAGCATTGAGAAACTCGTGTTGCTGCTCTTCTTGAGTTGCTCTTATGTCAGTATTGTTGAATTTAGGGTGAGCAATGTTGGTGTCTGTTTTTATAGGCTAGGACTAATTTCAGCACACCATGAGATTTTCAGAACTGTCTTTATGGAAGTTTTAGGCACTACTAATGAAAAATGTTTCAGGGCATTTCCTGGGAAAGGTTGAGGGTGTGAAAATCCTGGAGGTTTTGTCTGTGAGAAATTGCCAAACCACCCAGAGCAGCTTGTCCAGGATCTCATTGTCCAGGTGGGTTTGAAATCTCTCCATAGAAGGAGACTCCACAGCCTTTCTGGGCAGCCTGGGCCAGGCTCTGGCACTCTTCACAGGAAAGAAGGCTTGCTTTATGTTCAGGTGGAGCCTCCTGGGTTTCAGTTTGTGCCTGCTGCCCCTTGTCCTGTTGCTGGGCACTACTGAAAAGAGTTTTTCCCCATCCTCTTGACACCTGCCCTTCAAATATGTATAAACATTGATCAGATCACCTCTTTTCTCCAGGTCTCTCAGCCTTTCCTCATCGCAGAGATAATCCAGTCATCTCACAATCTTCATAGCCTCCTCTGAACTCTTTCCTTTCCCTCTTGAACTGGGGAGCCCAGAACTGGACACAATACTCCAGATGTAGCCTCCCTAGGGCAGAGTAGAGGGAGAAGGCAACATTTCTTGACCTGTGAACCCCACTCTTCTGAATGTACCCCAGGAAACTGTTCACTGCCTGGGCTGAGGGGTACATGGCTGGCTCAGGTGGAACTGCCTGGCTCATGGCAGTGTTCAACAGGCATCTCCCTGGGGTGTTTGCTCCCTGTTATGCATCAACTGTCCCCAACACTGGCCCTGACCTTCAAGCAGTCCCACATCAGCCTTTTCAGGGGAATGTATTTTCATATCCTGACCCAGTGTGGGGCTGAATAGAGTGAGGACACCCACCACTAATTCCTTTTTACACAGATCTGTTGCAAGCTTTCAGTGGTGTCTTCTATTATCTATGAATATTTACATTGGCCTGAAACAAAATCAAACTGCTGCTGGTTATGACATCTTCACCACTGTGTGTGACACCAAGGCATTTTAGAATTGGCACTTTCCTTAAGCAGAAATCAAGGCAGATGGTGAGAGCAAGTGACCTACAAAGTATAACAAGTTTGCTCACCAGAAATGTACAGTACAAATAAATGTACTGTCACCTAAAATCCTGAGATGGCATTTCTGACAAAGTGGAACTGCAAGGAAGTCAAAGTTTGGGTAAGGCCAGGAAGGAACTTTGCATCCTGTAAATATACCCTGGTGATTGAACAGCAGCACCTGCAGTTTCATCCTTCCCTGGCTTTGTGCATGAGTGGTGAGGTCTTCAGTGAATCTCTTGTATCTGGAGGTCAGTACAGAGGAGCTGGTGCTGTCTTGTGGTACCCACCCAAGCAGAGCTCTGCAGTTAAAGACCCCTGCCTTGAGCAAAGCAATCTTGAGGCAAATCAGCTCTGAAGTGGAAACATGCAAATTAAAGCTGGCTAAATCACAGCAGAATTAGGTTGTGATGGTTTCAGGCAGCTTTATTGAAGTCTGGAAACACTGTCACGAGATTCAACGTGACTGAAGTTCTACTCGTTGTCTTCATAGTTGAGTTTTCTGCCATGTGGGCATGCACAGAAATTGTACTCCTCTTCTATGTTTCTGTGTACAAAAACCCCATTTTGGACATACTAAGTGCTGTTCTTTGGGTGAGCCATCTCTCACAAAATGCCATTACATCACCTTGCCTGGCTTGCCACTCCGTGTTAGGTGCCATCCAGGAACATTTAGGTCTGTACCTTGTATTTTGACAAAAGGAGTCCTCTGGCAAATGTGAACTAACGGTGGAAGAACCCCCCCCCCACACTTTTGGTAGTAATTGTGGCTCTCTGTCATCTTAGCAATTAGCTTGCCCTCAGTTAAACTAGCTTCTTGCAGCTGAAGTACAGGCCTTGTCCTGCAGCCTTGGAGCCCACAAGCACCTGGTGTTTCAATTTTGCTGATGTGTTGTAACCCAGTGGCTCTGCAGTTTTTGGGGGACTCATCCAGCTGAGACCCTTCACAGTGGTGTATTCCCTGCTGTCTGTCAGCCACCTTGGTCTTCCCTCTGCAGTTGCTCCAGTTCTTCAACACACATCTCAGAAGCCAGCTACTGGCCCTGTAAGGTTTTATCAGCACTATTTAGAAGTAAAATTCCCTTTATGCTTTTGCTATTTTTAGGTTTTATGACCAAGAGTTGCTTTTTCAGAGGATGTTGCAAAGAAGAGAACTAAACAGTTCGTTTCCACATGTACTGATGTGTTTTATGAATATTTCAAATGGCTTTCCTTGCAAGAATGACTTGTTTCTGTAATCTTTCAGGTATATGTTTTAGTGGATAAATTCTTTGCCTTATAAGAAATAAATCACCTTAAGTTCAGATTTTTTTTTTTAAAAATGACTTAGCACATTAAGCTAACTACACATTAAGAAGTAGTTTTATAAAATTTTTACTCTAAATGAGAGAAGTTCCCAACTTAATGTTTCCCATAACTTCATGTGTTTTAGAAACAAAAGACTATGGCATTGGTACCTTTAAAATAGAAAGGCACTGCCAAGGCAATAGGTGCAATGGCTCCAGAGCTAAGCAAGGGCTCATGCAGGGAGTGAATTGGAGGTGAAAGGAAGAAGTGTGTCCCATTTTTTATCATGTTTCAGTTACTCTATAGAGTGTCATAAAAAAGAGATTTGACATCTGAAGACAGACCTCAAGAGCTACAAATGTCCTATTGTCCTTTGTGACTTTCCTGATCTGAAGAGAGAGGCCTTCTATTAATTTTCCTGATGTATAACTTCTCACAGATGGCCCTCTGGAGATCCATCAGGGTCACCCAGAGCAGGGTGCCCAGGATTCTGTTGTCCATGTGGGTTTGGAATCTCTCCAGAGGAAGAGACTCCATAGCCTCTCTGGGCAGCCTGGGCCAGGCTCTGGCACCCTCACAGCAAAGAAGATTTTCCTCATGTTCGGACAGAACCTCCTGGGTTCCAGTTTGTTCCTGTTGCCCCTTGTCCTATTCCTGGGCACCACTGAAAAGAGCCTGGCCCTTTCCTTTTGACCCCTGCACTTTAGCTATTGATCAGCACTGATCAGATGCCCTCTCAGTCTTCTCCAGGCTAAACAGCCCCAGGTCTGTCAGTCAACCTTTCCAGAGATGCTCCAGTCCCCAATTTGAGTGCTGTCATGCCAGCATCTCACTCTGGCAAGGCACAACTCCAGCCACTGATGGTTTTGTTTAAATCAGTGGAAGAAGTAATCCAGAAAATGGTTGGCAACTGGTAAAATCCTATGATGATTTGAGATTTACCTGCTTGTGTTTAGTGCTGGTCACACCATGGATTGAGACTGTGCACATGGCCAGTCTTCCCCAGCAAAGGCACTGTCACACTGGTTTTCCTGTACTCGTCTTGCTTGTGTGCCCTTTGCCTCCTGCTTCAGGCTGGTACCTTCTGTGCTCATCCCCAGCCTTCCTCTTCTACACCCTGGTTTCTCTTTGGATAGAGAGTATAGTACTGATCCATCTCCAAACCTTTAAAATAAGCTGATGTGAGGGGAGACATCAGTGCAAGTTCTGCCTCATGGTCACCCTTATCCTTGTCCCCAAAGCCTTTTGTTGTCAGCTGAAAAGCATTTCAGGCTCCAGCTGTGCATTTTCTGTGTCTAGCACAAATGTGGGAGCCCAGTATGGGGCTTCTGGAAGCAAGTCTGATATAAAAATGAGTGTCCCACTGACATTCCTTTGTAGTCTCATTCCTTGTTAATAACAAGGGTGTGTAATATTTCAGGGAAGCGACAGGAAAAATCATTTCCATCTCAACTTGTCGCTTGTTACTGCTAAATCAACTTCAACCATCTTAAACTTGCTTTTAAAAGCCTTCATCTTCATCTTACCTCCTGTGGTTGTTCCTCAGTTGCTTCCCTGGATGTCCTTTTTATCTCTCTGCCAGTTTTGTGAATGCCTTTTGTCCAGATTTCTCTTTTGTGGCCAAGTGTCCTCTTAAGCCTCGGTCACCTGAATCATAGAAACCCCTTCAGGTTCTTTCTAAAGTCTTTTAAGTTTTTCAAGTGCTCCAAAAAGTCAGTCATCATTATTGTATTTCAGGTAAGGATGTATATAGGATCTCTATTCTTTTCTTATGTATGTTTTAATGCTCTCACCTTTGGGCTTCTCACAACATCCTCTCTCTCTTTGTGGAAGATTCAGGCCACAGTCAACCCCTGGGCAGAGAAATTTGTTGCCCGAATGTAACTGGAGTGGGATTGTAGCCTAGAGAATCACAGAATGTCTTTGGAAGAGACCTTCAAGATCATCTACTCCAACCTTTGACCCAACACTGCAAGCTCAGCACTAAGCCATGCCCTTCAGCACCAGATCCATATGTCATTTAAAGGCCTCCAGGGATGGCGACTCCACCGCTGCCCTGGACAGACCATTCCAAGGGTTGATAAATCTTGTGGTGAAGAAATGTTTCCTAATATCCAGCCTAACCCTCCCTTAGTGCAGCTTGCAGCCATTCCCTCTGGTCCTGTCACACATCACCAGGGAGAACAGGCTGCCCCCCTCCTTGTTCAACCTCTTTTCAGGTAGCTATAGAGAATGGTAAGGTGTCCCCTCAGCCTCCTCTTCCCAGACTAAACAACCCCAGCTCCCTCAGCTGCTTCTCATGGGACTTGTACTCCAGGCCTTTCAAGAGCCTTGTTGCCCTTTTTTGGACATGCTCCAGCCCTTCTCTGTCCTTCTTATACTGTGGGGCCAAGAACTGAACCCAGTATTCAAGGTGTGACCTCACCAGTGCTGAGTACAGGGAACGATCACCTCCCTGCTCCTGCTGGCCACAGTGTTTCTGAGACAAGCCAGGATGCCACTGGCCTTATTGGCCACCTGCACAAACAGCTGACTCATATTTAGTCAACTATAGATCAATACCCCCAGGTCCTTTTCCAACTTGCAGCTTTCCAAGCACACATCACCAAGTCTGTAGCTTGCCATGGGGTTGTTATTACCCAAGTGCAGGACCCAGCACTTGGCCTTGTTGAATCCCATGCAATTTAACCTTGGCCCACTGACCTAACTTGTCTAGGTCCTGCTGCAGACCTTCCCTACCCTCTAGCAGATAGATTCACCTGTCTAGCATGGTGTCATCTGCAAATTTACTGAGGGTGCACTCAATCCCCTCATCCATTAAAACCATTGCTCCTCAACCTGTTGCTCTATGTTGGAGTCTCTCCCCAGCTTTCTTATAGGCCCCAAGAAAAAAAATGTTCTTGTGAGCCTTAGAAAGTATATAAAAATATTCTTGTGAGCCTTGGCAAAATACTCTCATTAGCCTTAGAAAGTGTATATTGAATTTTTACTTGTTTTTGTCACATTAGTGTTTGGTAGAAGCACTCCTTATTCCAGGTGAAGGACAGTCTTTGGGGAGGTGATAAATTAACTGTCTTGTGCCCCATCTTTAGTGCTGGGATAAGTAGGAGACAGCTGGAGAGTGTCCAGAGAAGGGCAACAAAGCTGGTGAAGGGTCTAGAGCACAAGTCTTGTGAGGAATATATGAGGGACCAGAGGCTGTTCAGCCTGGAGAAAAGAAGGTTTAGGGGAGGCCTTGCTCTCAACAGCTCTCTGAAAGGAGGTTGGGTCTGGTTCAGTATTGGTCTTTTCTGCCAAGGAACAAATGACAGGGCAAAAGAAAATGGCCTCAGCTTGCCTCAGGAGAGGTTGAGGTTGGACATAAGAACAATTTCTTCCCTGAATAGGTTGTCAAGGGCTGTCCCAGGCTGCCCAGGGCAGTAGTGGAGTCCCCATCCCTGAAGGGATTTAAAAGCCATGGAGATGGGGTGTTGAGGGACATGTTTTAGTGGTGACCTGACAGTACTGGGTTAATGATTAGACTTGATGATCTTTAAGGTCTTTTACAACCAAAACGATTTTATGGTTAAAGAAAATGATGTTCTGGTCTTCACAGATTGGTGATATTTTCAGCAGAATGAGTGCTGAGGGTTTTGTGCTGTATTTAAACAGTCATCCTGATGGCAGTGGTTTGTGCATAAATGCCAAAAAGCAGCTTGCTTTGAGTGAGAGTCATCAATGACGTTGGGAAACAGTATGATGCATGGATGCCCTGGGATGGGGGATGCAGGGAGAATCCACCAGCATCCTTTAGGATATCAGTGGCAGCAGTGGGAAGGCTGATTCTTCCCTCTGGCCCATTCACCCCTGGGCTTCCTCCTGAAAAAGGCTCTAATTATTCCACACCCTTCCTCAGGCTGCTAGATTGAAATACCTTCTCATGGATGCAGCTTGAAAAGTAGCAACATTGGGCAGTCTGAACTCCACGTGTCTTCCCTAGAGTCTGCTTTAAGGAACTGAAAGGCAGCACCAGTGCATTTTGTGGAAGTGAGAAAGTGCTTTAGTGTATTTTCTCTGTGCTGTCGTGGAATCTGAATGTTTGGAGGTCATCAGAATCTCTCTAGAAAACTACCTGTGTTTAAGATTCTCTTAAAATAGTTTGCTTTTTTTTTTTTTTCCCTTAATCATTTTGAATGGATTACAAGTCTGTCTGGGTCCTCACACAGCTGAGGGCTGTGTACAGGGGTTCTATGAAAGCAAAAGCCCTAGGGGAGAGGGCTACAGAAAGCTGTGGGCTACTTGCCCCTTTGAACGTGTGCTTTGCATCTTGGACCAAGGTCTGGGTTTCTAATAAACTGCTGCAAACACTGCAGCCTTTGAGCAGTTTTTTGGGAGTGCTGAACACTTTCCTGTAACAGTTTGCTGTTTAGCTGCTGGTTTCACTGCCTTTACTGATTTATTTATTTATTTATTTATTTATTCCCCCATGATGGAGATTGTGATGCCTGTTTTGGAGCTTACTGTACACCTGGGAGTTCCTTGACTGGTGGCAGAAAGGAGCTTACTAACCTGTTATTAGAACCATTTCTTTGCTGCTTAAAATGACCAGTAGTAAAATTATAGCATATACCACGGGACTGGTTATTCCTAAGAATTTTGTTTCACCTTCTCTTTTGATCTTAGGGAGTTAACATACTGTGTCTTAATATCTAAATAAATGGGTATGTTAGATCCTGGGCTGTTTGTTAAATCTCCTGTTCTCATGGAGCCACCAGCTATTGATGCCAGGCCCTGCTGCCTTACCTCTGCTCGGCCGTGCAGTTTTCCTTGGTGGTGCCCAGACCTGCTTTTGGCAACGTTGGTGCTGCTGCTTTTCCCCCTTCGAACACTAATGATTCCTTCCCTCAGCTCACGAGCTGGTGGGAGAGCAGGGGCTGGCCCTGGGTTCTCTCAGTGGTTTTGGCACAGGACCAGCCTTCTTTCTCAGCAGCAGATAGGTGGCTCTGATCTCCCAGCTCCTCTCAAAGTCTTTAGGAAGCCGACAGCATTTCCTCATAGCCATAACTGCTTTTATCACACAACTCTTTTTCAAATGGCCTGGCTGTTCACCAGCTGGCACCATCTCTCCTTGCAAGTGAACCTTCACTTCAGTTCTCATCACATCATCTTGCCTGCTCTGCCCCACGATCCCCTGCGTCGCCGTGAATAGTACCACTGTGCCTTGACAGGAGTTATAATGGGAAAACAATTCTTCCTTGGTGCATCTGAGCGAGAAGATGTGATGCCTGCTGGCCTCCTGGAAGTTTACTGTTTAACTCTTGGTGCTCCTGTTTTTTCACTGGGTTGTCTGCTTGCTTCTTCTCTTGCCTACCTAGAGGTCACTGCTTTGCAAGCTCCAGAGAGAACCAAACCCATAAGAAGGTCCAGGCATTTTTGTAACCCCACATTTGCTGCCTGTCCCTCAAACTCATCCATATGTGTCTGCCTGGGTCAGTTTTTATTTCCCTGTGGGAAGATTCTAATGTATAATCTCAGGATGAGACTTTCAGCCTCCTGCGTAATTTTCTTCATGTTTAATTCTCTTTTCTAAAGTATCACTTCCCCTTGAAGGACTCTCATGGTGAGATTAGAGAGAAGGATATGAGAAATCTATATGGGTTTGTCTCTTCAGAAGTTTATCAGATCTTCCTTCAACCTACCTTTTTGTCTTGGGTATCTGGTAAGGTGTTTTTTGTACCAACAGCAAGACAGATGGATCAAAGAGGTTCAATTGCCAGGTAGTGCTGGAAATTAGGAGGCAGGTGATATTATGTTTCCAGGAATGCCTTTTAAGAAGGGTTATATGGGGTTTGGTTTGCTCTGTATTTTTGTTGTTATTTATTTAGATGCCTTTTCCCTTGTAAACTCTAGTGTGTTTTGGTTGTCCAACCCTAAACACTCGAGACTGTGCAAGGAAAGGCTTATCACAATTTTATGAAGTCTAAAGTACAAAATAGTCCAAGCTGACTCTCTGGATTCCATTATCTTTAATTTCAGTAAAAGCCCTGGCAGCATCCAAGACGCTCATCTGTTAAAGGTGTTGTTGACTAAAACAAGAAGAGTGAGTAGGATTATGATTGAGAAGGAGGTGGTGAAATTTGAGTGTCTCCCTTTGGAGCTCCACTGTCCTGCACAGACTTATCTGTTGGAGACTGCTGTGCAGTTAGGATTTTATTCCTGGCCCTTCTCACAGGCTCTGTGATGGGAACTCTGCACGTTCTCATTAAGGGGTAGTTAGTTATATGTTGTGTCCCTGTTTTATTTGTCAAGTGTCTGGCTTTCCTGCTGTGCAGTCTCTTCTTGAGAGATTCCAAACCCACCTGGGCAATGTGATCCTAGGCACCCTGCTGGAGCAGGGGGGTTGGATGCACCAAGGAGATGATCTCTAGAGGTCCCTTCCAATATCTACCATACTGGGATTCTGAGGCAGAAAAACACTACAAATTATTGTTTTCTGTCTATTGCTGATGTAGTTTGGTGGATTTTCTTTTTATGCAAGTAAGGAGATTTTTTTAAAGTGTTTTAAATTTAAGATGGAGAAAGTAGGATAAGTGGTCTGCACTTCAAGTTAGGTTTTTCTTATTGTCATGAATAAAATTTATATGTAGATCTTTTACATGCTTCTAATAAATGCTAATAAGATCTTTTCAGGGAAGGTATTAGGATCAAAAAAGCAGGCTTTAAAAATCCAGAATCATTGCGCCCTTATTATGTCTTCAGGTCTCAGTAGTAATCAGCAAAAAGTTTCCTTGCAATGAATGAGTGAGTGACATTTAAAGCTCCATCTGTTGCCTACAGTACGGTGCCACACGATGTGTTTCTGTGGGGTGATGGGATGATTAATTTTGGTTCCCATTCATGCTGCATGAAAAATATTCTCCTAGCGGGGAATGACTCCAGCCCTTGCTGAACTGCAGCATGTGTGGCGCTTGTAGGAAACCTCAGCCTGCTGTTCCCTCCCGGCTCACGCGCCAAGGAGAGGATCCCGGCTCCCTTTGCCTTTTCCCACGCAGCTCCGTAGCGAGCTACGCGGAACCGCTGGCGCCCGCCTGCTCGCCCGCCCGCTTCTGGGGGACGGCTCCGTGTCCAGTGCTGCTGCTGCTGCTGCTTGCTTTCCTGTGCCTGCTGTGACCAGTGAATGGCCCGTTGAGGTGAGGACCACCTTCTGATCTTCAGAGTGCAAGTGGCCTGTCATCTCCATCAGGCTGTCCTTCATGTGGCTGCAATGTGATGCTTAAGCTCATGTAGTTCTAGCCCAAAATAACCCCCACCTGGGATCCTTATCCTTGCTTTTGGGAGAGTAGAGGTAAGACTTCAGTGAAGCAGTGATAATCTCATAATGTTTTGGGTTTGGAAGGGACCTTTAAAGACTATAAAGTGCTTCTCCCTGCTGCCTCACAGCACCCCACACCGTCCCAGCTCTGCGTGTGATCCTTTAGTTTTCCCTGGTGTGATACAGATTCACAGAGGAGAATGACCATGCCTTCATCCTCCCCCCCACGTGATGCTCATCATGTGCTGCAGAGGATGTTGGTGTCCTGGCTGCTGCCGCACCAAAACCTCCTGCTCCCACCACCTGCATGGGGTCCTGGACAAGTTTTGTGGCTCCTCTTGCTACAGCCCACTGAAGTCTTTGCTAGGGAATAAGCTGAATATAGGTGGTAATATGGGGGGGGGGGGGGATGTGTGGGGGTGTGTTTAATCCCTTGCCTATTAATTTCTGCTTCTTTTTGGCTTTTTAGCATGCCATAGATTAAAACAAAGTGAATCTTTGGCACTCTGAGGGTTCTGAGCCATGTCTTTGTCCGCTTCATTCCACTTTTTATGCCCCAAACCCGCTTCCTTTATCCGAGCACTGCAGTCAGATACTGCAGTAGCTTGTTTCTATTAATAGCTCTGATCTCACCGTCTCTCGGTGTTTCGGCGAGTTTTGACATTTTGGGAAGCGGAAGCCCCGCTGGAAAGACGAGCGACTCGTCCGCCCAGCCACCCACCCCTGCCCACCTGTGCTGGCGCCGCACGGGCAGAGCAGGCAGTTCCCACTGCAGAGGGGACTTAATTCATAATAATCTAATGACACTGAAATGACACGAGCCTTCCTTCCAGCACAGACCACGGCGAGTCCTCCCGCGGCTGTGCCGAAGCCAGCTGTGGCTCCTCACTGGTTTCCCCTTTGCTGGTTTCAAGCAAAGCGAAGGCGGCGGCGGGTTGTGGAAACGGCCTTTTCGCCTGCCCGCGCTCCTGACGCGCCAGAGTTTCTGCTGGCGATGACCTGATATTTGAAGGCTTTGCAAAATAGAAGGAAATGATTTTAAAAGCCAAAGCTGTTGCTAGACAGCGAGGGCAGCCCCCAGGAAAGAAAAGTCGGTGGAGTAAACACGTGATTTTTTAAATTTTTTTTTTTTTTTTTGCTTCTGCCCAGCAATGAAAGTAGCTGAAAATAACAGAGGCAGGAGGTGTGTGCACATCCTTGCTCGGTACCCCACGACTCGTGCAGTGCTGGGATGGTAAGATAGGCTGCTTCCTGATGGCAGCAGCAGACAGATTGGGGATGCTGAGCACGAGCTCTTGAGTTTGTGTTTTGTTTTTTTGGTGCGTGCTGAAAGGCTGACGTGCTGCTATTGGCAGAATCTGTCTGGAGGGCAATGCTTGCACGCCAGTAATTAGAAAGCGAACTCATTAGTTAGAAATAAAGCACAAGTTCAGAGAGGATGGGGGGGGGAGAAGCTGAGTCAATGGTTTCTGGAAAGCCCTGGCCGGGGAGGTTCAGCCGCAGCCGTCCGGAGGAGCGTCCCCTCCCCAGTGTGCAGCGATTTGGAAAGGCACCAGGGACTATAGAGTTACTGGAGGAGCTGAAATGCTCTTTTATCGGGGGCTTCTGCGCTTGATCTCCTGAGCTCACTCTGCTCCAGGCACACGTGGTGGTATGTCCCTACTTTATATATATACTGTGGGGTTGGTGGGGGGGTGCTGCTTTTCTACTCCAGCATTGGTCAGATGCTTGTCCCTAGGATTTTGCAGCAGATCTGGGGGACGTTGATGTGATTTCTCCTTTCAAGGCAAAGGGAATTGACGAGTAAAGAGGAGCAGGGGAAAGAGCTGTGCAAATTCAGTGGGACTTGCTCTGTGCTGGAGGGATAGAGGTGTCGGGGAAAATGTTTCAGGCACTTTCTGTTTGAAGGTGATGTTGTATTTAAAATGTGAGAGGTGCTCTCTCACATTTTTTTCTGTGAGAGATTTTCTGTGTTGCGTAAATTTAATTAAAATGAGGTTTTCTGGTGACAACATTTTATTTTTATTTTAATAGTTTGAGAAGTATTTTTAGTTTGAGAAGTATTTTTAAAGTTCAATTTAAGTAAGGTTATGCTGAAACAGGATTTGAGCTTAAATATTTGCTTCAAATATTCTTTTTCCATCTTGTACCAAAATTTTGTTCTAACATGTTAGTTATTTTTTAAAAACCTTATTATTTGAAACTTTGATTTATGCAATATAGTGTGTTTACAGGACGCAATCCTTCTGTATTTTCGTTCTTTAAGGACTTGCCTGAAAATGCTGTTTCAGAGAAGGGGAAGAAAATGCAGTTTTTGCTGCTGGTTTTATTTAAATAAAGTAATATGTAGGTCATGTCACCTTCCCCTAATCCTTTCCAGAATGCATAGTACTTGTGGAGAAGTTAGTTTCCATTTTGGAGCATGGGAGAAACTCAACATACACCTGATCCAATAATGTGTTTCCCTGCAACCTTTACGTGAGAAGATGAAACATTTTTCACAAGAAATGCACCCTTGCTTTCAGGTTTGAAATGATCACTTTATTTAATAGCATGTCTTAAGAAATTCAGTGTATTTAAGATGACTTCTACTCATCAGTGTTAGGGGTGAGCTGTGAGTTGTCAAATGTATGATCTCAAGCCACGAGACCACGCTGTCCCCAATCAATGGGGACTAGAATGCTTTAGGTCTTAATTAATGTACAGTGTTCAGGCAGCCTTTGATGCATAGCCATGATTTATTTATTTTGGGAGGGAAAACCAACAGAGTGTTTCTAACTTGGTATAAAAATAACGGTAACTTGACTGTGGAAAAAAAAAATAAAAGCTAGGTGCCTAGGGTAAAAAAGAAATAAAATAAAAATTCCTCCTTTTTTTGCCTTCTGTTCCTACAGGGGAGGGGAAGGCAGGAGAACATGAGATAGTTTATTATTCATAATCGCGATCTTGTCTTCTAATTCATGGGTTTGGCATTTCTCATTAGAACTCTGAATATAGTCTTTGTGCTTTTGCTAACGTCATGAATCTGATTGTATTAATATGTTCTCAAGGCAGAACTTATAAAAGCAATTTTCTAGTCTACCATAAAATATTCATAAGAATACAGGCTTTTTTTTTTTTTTTTTGTTTCGTTTTGTTGATGTGTTCATTAAGCAGAAAAGGTTTTATTGTTTTCAGGAGGACTCTGTAGGTCAGAAGCACTCGCTGCTTTTGTGGGGCACTCATGGCATTTCAAACAGGATTTTTTTCTTTTTGAGACTGAAATAGTAAGAGTCGGGGCTGACGCAGCCTCCACCAAAACTCTGAATGGGAATTGTGGTCGCAGTCGCTGCAGCTGGCGCCCTGCACTCGGGTGTTCTGGGGGGATGAGTCCCTTTGAATGGGAAGTGGGAGGTTACCCAGCATGGCACAAGTCAAAGCCATTATAGCATCACAGAATGGTTTATGTTGGATGGGACCTTAAAGGTCATGTCATTCCAACATCCCTGCCATGGGCAGGGACTCCTCCTTGCTCAAAGCCCCCTCAAACCTGGCCTTGAACACATCCAGGGATAGAGCATCCACACCTTTCTTGGACAACCTGTGCTATCGTCTCATCACCCTCACAGTGAAGAACTTCTTCCCGATTTCTAACTGAAATCTCCCCTCTTCCATTTTAAAACCATTATCCCTCACCCTGTCACTACAAACCCTTGTAAGAAGTTCCTCCCCAGCTTTCTTCTAAGCCCCCTTCAGATACAGATCAGGGAGTAAAGCAGGAGTTATCACAAGACACAATCACAAGTTGTGTTGATCACAAGTAGTATTGTATTCTGAAATTGGAGCTTTTTTAGCATGCTGAAAGCTTTTCTTTCCTGCTTTTAGAAAGCACGGTGTTTGGATCATAAAGGCATGTGTAGGAAACTGCATGTGAATTGCAGGGAAAATTGCATTTAGCCTAAATAGTGTTGACAAATGCAGTGAGCTCTGTTGAGGATAAACAGATTTCAGTGGAGGCTGGGTAAGCAGGAGCGAGTCACTTCTACCTCAGTGTTAGTACCATCGACCTTTAGTCCTCATGTATAAAAGACAGGACATGTTATTGCCAGGTGCTGAGAAATCTTTGACTGGACGTAAAAATAGCCAATGCATTTAAAAGGTATTTTAAATGTGAATTGTGATTCACAGAGCCCACTGCTCTGTTTGGTTTACTGACTCATTGGGTTTGATCCTCTAGGATTAACTGTTTGGAGCTCTCTTGGAGCCTTGAGGACTATAAAGCTGCATTAAATTATGGAATCACAGATTGGTTGGGGTTGGAAGGGACCTTTAAAGATGATTTAGTTCCAATCCATCTGCCATGGGCAGGGACACCTCCCATTAGACCAGGCTGTGCAAGGCCCCATCCAACCTGTTCTTAAACACATCCAGGGATAGAGCATCCACATCTTCCTTGGACAACCTGTGCTATTGTCTCATCACCCTCACAGTGAAGAACTTCTTCCCAATTTCTAATCTAAATCTCCCCTCTTCCAGTCTGAAGCCATTCCCCTTGTCCTGTCACTACAAGCCCTTGTAAAAAGTCCTTCCCCATGTTTCTTGGAGTCCCCCTTTGGAACTGGAATATACTCAAGGTTATTTTGGGGGGAGTTTTGGAGGTCTGGGGCATTTGTCTATACATTTGGGAGGGGAGAGTGCTCAGAGAGAACTCCAGTAATGTTGTGCTTGTCTCCATATCCCACCTGACCATCATTTCCCCATTTCCCACATGCTGGTGATGGTCAGGTGTGCCTACAGCCTTACACTGGGGCAGTCACTACGGTTTGATTTTTGGGGTAAGACTGAGCCAACTTGTACAGTTCTGTTTCAGCTTCTTTTAAAGGAGGATCTGATTTGTACTGGGATTTTTGCTGACATGGGACCTTGACTTACTTTGCCAGAACACGCCCTGTTTCCCCCAGTCCTTGGAACAGCCGATGATTTCGGATCGCCCCTTATCCCCCGTACACCATGCTGCTGGGGCAGGTATTGTATGGATATAGGGGCCGTTACAGGGTTGCCCGAGCTTGAGCAGTGCTGGAGGAATCCAAAATGTTCCTTCTGGCACTGAAATCCTGGCAAAGCTGGATCTAATTTCAAGCATCACGTCGAAGATGAGCGAAGCTTCTGAAGCGATAGTCCGTGAAACGAGATGGGCAGCCCCCTCCCCAGGGCTGATTTCGAGCTGTCGGTTCCCACTCGCATGTGGGGAAAACAGATGAAGAGGGATTTTTTTTCCTGTGTGAGCAGCAGCCGTTGCCATAGGGATACTCCGTGGGCAGGAATGGGAAGGGGTTGACCGTGGTACCCACCACGTGGGAAGGCATCGGCCGTTCCCAAGGAGGGCTCAGGAGCCTGGTGCTTGAGTGGGTTGAAAAAGGCAAGAGTGTGGTGTTCTCCCCGAAATCCCTGGCTGTGGCTCAGTGACCTGCGGCGAGGAATCGCAGCTCTGGTTGTGTGGGGGAGAGAGGGCAGCAGGGAAAAGGCCACAGGAAGGAAAACAATGGGGAAGTGAACGGAAGAGTTTGTGGGTTGAAAAATAGCAACACTTCCAGTAATGTGACCTTTTGCATAAAATGTTTCCATCCAACAAAGAAAATAAAAAAGTCTTCTCCTGACTCAAGCTGGGTGTAGGGAGGGGAAATCGGGCTGATGTTGCACTCATCCTGCACTCCTGCAACCCCACTGCCTGCTCTGGGGGGTCCTCAGTGACAGACCCCAGTGGTAGGGAGTTGGAGGTGACCCCTGCACTTCCTGAACTTACCTATGAGGTGTTATGGGAGACAGTGCCAAAAAATTGTACACCTGCTTCCCATTGCCACCAGCTCTGCAGCATTACCATGCTTCTTGCAAGACCCACTTGCATCTTTCTAGTGGTTGCATTAAGTCTAGTCTGTCACCAAAATGCATAATGATGTTTCCTAGATGCTTCATTACCCATTTGCTTTTGGCTAATCTCCTTTCCAAAACTGGTTATAAAGGATACAGCACATAATGGTTTTTTCTGCATAAGTTTCTTAAAGCGGTGCTCTCGTGTTTCTTTCTGATCATCAGTTGTTCTGTCCCAAATCAAGACTGATCCTTTCCAAGTCTTAGATTAATCTTTATTCTTCCTATTTCAAGTGATGCCTCTCTTACAGATAAAGGCCAAGAGACCTGGGGCTGCTTAGCCTAGAGAAGACTGAGAGGGGATTTTATTAATGTTTTACAAATGTATGAGGGGTGGCTGTCAAGTAGAAGGGGCCAGTCTCTTTTCTGTGGTGTCCTGTGCTAGAACGAGAGGTAATGGTGACAGACTGAAACAGGAATTTTCACCTCAACCTGAGGAAAAACTACTATGAGTGTGCCCATGCCCTGGACCAGGCTCCCCAGGGAGATTTTTGGAGTTTCCTTCTGTAGAGACTTTCTAAACCCACCTGGATCTGTTCCTGTGTGGCCTGCCCTGGGTGATCCTACTCTGGGAGGGGGGCTGGACTCAGTGATTTCCAGAGATCCCTTCCAACTTCTACCATTCTGTGATTCTGAGAGTGGAACGTAGGTGTGGGTCTTGAGTACACAAATGTAGAGTGGTATCAAGAAGGATTGTATGTGGTGTGTTCAAGTCTTTGCTTTTAAAGGACATTTATTTGTAGAAGGTGGTGGCTGGAAAAAAATCCTTGAACTCCGAATGCCTGTAGTGCTTTATAATATTTGAAAAATGGTGCTGTTCTGGATTCAGCCCATGGTTCCTCATGGGCTTTGCTAGAGACCATATGAGATCTAGATCCCTGCCTGAATGGGCAATACACTCATCCCTCCTTTTGTGCTTTCGTATTGTAGTTGACGTGACCACAGCACTGCCCTTGCAAGTTGCACCAACTTCAGTCCCGATGGATCTGCGCCTGGACCACCAGTTTTCCATGCCCGTGACGGAGCCAACGCTGCGGGAACAGCAGCTGCAGCAAGAGCTCCTGGCTCTCAAGCAGAAGCAGCAGATCCAGAGGCAGATCCTCATCGCGGAGTTCCAGCGGCAGCACGAGCAGCTCTCCCGGCAGCACGAGGCCCAGCTGCACGAGCATATCAAAGTAAGCAATGGGCAGCCCTGCACCGGGTGCTGTGTGGAAGCATCCCCTCACCAGCAGGAGGTGCACCAATAGATTTGTTTGTGGGGGAGGATATTGTGCTGGACTTGGCAACCCCTGTTTAGAGAATTAACTTCTGTACAGGGGTGCAAGCCCCAAGATTTAAAAGGGGACAGGGTGGAGAAGAGGAATCAGGGTAAGCTGGTGTCATGGTAAACATTACACACCTGTCTGTATGCATTCAGAAGTTCTGCGTCCTGTTGCCAACAGATGGCTTGCTTTCCTTGGATTTGGAAAATTTCAGTAGAGTTTTACCTAACAGGGTGGCTGTTAGGGCTTTTATACCCTGCAATGCTCCAGACTTGGGGCAGAATGGCTGGAACTGCCCGCTGGAAAAAGGCCTCAGAGCGTCGGTCGACAGCTGGCTTCGACTGGGCCAGCGTGTGTCCAGATGGCCAAGAAGGCCATAAGGGTGGCTCCTCTCCGTGAGGACTGGGAGTGTCACGGCGTGAGGCAGTCAGCGGGCAGGGCCTTGGCGCTGCCAGGTTGGGCAGGCCGGAGGGGAAGCGCAGGGCGCGAGCAGGAAGGGCGGTGCGGAAGGTGGTTGTTGCACAGAGCAAACGTTAGACATTATATAAATATTGCACAGTGATAGACGATTGCTATGGTAACATAAGCTCTCGGAATTGCTAATATGCTCCCTTTTCAAAGGGGGATTAGCGCTGCACATGGTAAATAGCGTTAATGTAATATTAAACAGCAACCTCGATTCAACCTTATATAACTTTCATTTTAATACAAAATACGTGTCAGCACGGAGAAGGGAGGATTAAAAGTTAATGGTGTGTTATTTACAGGCTTTTCAAGCGCAGATGCGAGCCTGGGTTTGTACGAACAATTGCTGCTCGAGGACTGATAAGTGGCAAATGCCTGTGTCCTTAGTGTGCTCTTCAGGGTGAAGGTGTGGGGTGGTGCATGCGTGTACATACACTTTTATATCTACTCGTATGTATGTAGAATTAGTGTATATGTATGTCTGTATGCACATGTGTCTGTAGGTACACATTTCTGCACGAGTAGCACAAGAACAGTTACAACATCTGCTGTTCACATCATACATTCCAAGAGGAAGTGATGGGAAGTACCTATGACAAGTATTTTTCTTATTTCCCATAGTTGCATGTGCCTGTAGAGATTTGGTTATTAAAAATAAGAAAGGGTTGATGAGATGTAATGGACAAACTCTAAGTGCTGATGATAGGAATTTATTTGCTGTTATTCATTTTCAAGCCGTGAATGATTCTGGTAAAAGTCTGTGGTAGAAGGAAGTCAAGATCTAATTTGGAGAAGCTGGTTAGCATGGTACATCTAGACTATGAGGTAATGAAGCTCTTTCTCTGATGTGGAAGTCTGAGGAGATGAAAACTTTAAAATAGGAATGATAGAATCCTTCACAGAATCACAGAATCATTTGGCTGGAAGAGACCTTTAAGATCATCAAGTCCAACCAATAACCCTACACTGCCAG
>JAOEGS010003867.1:0-16426 GCA_025447755.1 Corythornis vintsioides
TTATAGAAATAAATTCTATGTTATTATTCTACATAACTATTTAACTGTATCATTTAATTCATGCTCATCAACAGAGTATCTATGTTTTTATGTGTGCTATATACCACAGCAAAACATCAAACCAACAGCTTTAGGACTGTAAATCTAACACACATAACACATCTTATATTTGAGAGAACATAAATACAACATTTTTTTGTTGCTTCTGGCTGCATGGATAATCTTTCCATAAACAAATTGAAGATGACTAAGCAACGTTAGCCTGAGCATGTCTATTTAGGAGATCTTTTGCAATAAAAACCTCTTTTCTCAGGGAGAGGCTTATGCCTTAGGCTCTCCTCAGTAAGAACCAAAATCTAATTTTCATAATTTGAGGAGGTCAGATTCTGTTTTTTACTTCAGTTCATTAAACACAACAGAGACACACATCTAAGTATGATCAAAAAGGATAGTGTATTCATACTAGGACTTGATTGAGACCTTTCTCACCTTCCTATGTACGTACAAGCAAATCAATGTAAGTGAAATACACTCTGAAAGGTTCTGACTTAAATAAGGACAGTTATGATAGTAGTGGTAACAGGAATCATCCTAACAGTACTGCACTGACAGTTTGTATTTGCTTTGCTTCTCTGGACTAACTTCTTGCCATAAAGCTGACCCAGTTTATGCCTATCACTTATTGCTTTCTTGAGCATAGCATCCATTTATCAAGTCAGAATTCAGACCACTGTTTTGTATTCTGCATCAGGCATCATTTGAAACCCTCTTCCACCTTCTGGATTACAATCTTTACAGCTTGAAAGCAGTATTTTGAATAAAGTATATGAACCCACTACTTTCCAAGAAAGGACTGTTGGCACCTCCTCATTTAACTTCTTTTAATTACTATTTATATACATGTGTATCCAAAACACTGAACATCTTTATGTTCAATACTGTATCTATTCAAATTAAACCATTAATGTATATGCACTGTGCTCCATGTACAAAATAAATCCTATAAAATTGCACTGTATCACTGGGCATATCACTAATGATTCCAGTGATGATATTACAGAGCAAGAAAATGAGATACTGACTGCAGCATTTAGCCAGTTGACATTGAAAAGTTCCTCAGATTGTGTGCTTAGTGCCTAGAGCATAAGTCTGAGGCAAATGTAGCTACGTGATATATTTTGTTGTTCTTCCTCCAAAGGAATCCTGAGGAGTAGAGCCTGTAAATCCATGCATAGCCAGCCACATGCTAATTACAGAAGTAAGAGTATCACAATGGAAAGTCTAAGCAGTTGTTAACAGCTGGGAAAAAGTATCTGTGCCATTTTCAAATCCCTGCCTGTTTGGTATTAATAAGAAGCAGAGATATCTCCTGAGACAAATGAAAATTTTAAGGATAAATACAAATTTTAGTAGATGTTATATTTCATATTTTATAAGTTACAGAGACTAACTTTCTATGTACATAGATGTGGAGGTAGGTGAGCAGGAGTGCTAGCTGGGAGTGATCAAAGTTTAATAGATTTTGCTCACATATCAAGATCACTCCCTTCTCAGTGACCATTCTGGAACAGCAAGCAAGTAAATTTAATCCTCTGGTTTAACTCATGTGGCTCTATGTGTGTGTACATGCGTGGAAAAGGGTTTGGACCAGTGTCCTATCTACACACTTTTTTCCTTTTTTTCTCTCTGTCTAGTATTGTGGGGCTGTGCTTATTGCACCCAGAGATTCAGTTGTCGAGGCCTAAGGCAATATCTGTACAAATGCTCTAAAGAAGCAATTTAATCACTACACAGTCTCACTGGAAACAGCCCACAAGAGATTTACCCAGGTAGTGAGCATGGCCATGTTTATACTACATCAGGGCACAGGCTTCTCCATGTACTTGCCCTATGGCAACAGGGTTATAATTAGAGCTGTAGATGCTGGATAAGAAGAGATGCTACACTCAGACTCTTGTTATGGGCAAAAGAGAACATACCACATAAAAAGAACCCAAGAATGTATTTTTATTCCAATTAAAGTTTTAGTAGCCTAACAGTGGGAATTAGATAATTGTCACAGCCCTCAGTACATCAACAGGTTCTAATTGCTTTGACTTCCAAACATGCCTATTGGTTCAGGAACTGCAGTTAAGGTCCATATCTGAATTATGCTGTATGTTTGTGATCAGTTCTGTTCCTGCCTTGTTTTGCCTTGTTAGAATCTCTCAGATCATCACTAGACTGCAAATGAGTCTTCTAATTGTCAAGATCCCTACATTTCTCAGGTGTGTGCTTCTCTCAGAAGGGATGCGGTTCCTCTCTGCACTGTTGCTCCTGACTTGTTTTTTCTTGTAGAACAGCCCCACTCTTGTTATTTCCTGACTGTATTACATCAGCTTTTTTCATAATAGAGTTAAAATTAGTTTAGACAAAATAAACTTCTAGTATCTAACCCTATTCTTTGCTGTTATGTTCACCCTTCCATTGTTTTCCCAGATCCTAGAGGAGTGCATAGGTGATGGGATGAGTGCTCAGCTGCTGGCTGGGGTTGACCTACTGCATGCAGAAAGGGAAGTTCACATACTCCAAGCACAATACACTGCTACTGTTAGTTTCACCATGTGTCTTTAAAAGTTTCTGGCCTTGTTTATTAACTGCTGATACCCGAGTACACTCTTCACTAGTTATACCTGTTCCACATCAGATCAGCCAGATACTTGGTGAGAGCTAAGAAGAAATGGAGAGTTTGTTCCCATCCTAGAAAAAGCTTTGCACAGAATGAGATCCCTGTTTCTGTAGTGCCAATCAGCTTAATCCTTTACATTTGCCCTAAGGCTCTTTCTTAGAGATCAATACTCACCTGTCTAATCTGAAGTCGGGATGTGACAGTGTCTTATTTTGTTAAAAAAAACCCAAAACAGTCCACACATTCTCTAACCCTCCTTCACTTAACAGTACACTTAAACAGGGACAGCTAGAAAAGTCCCTGAGTTTTAGTTTTTATGGTGGAAAAGACCACATTATATAAATATGCCCCCAGACTTTTATAACCCTAAGCAAGGCATTGTCTCTTACAGCATAATAAATAAAAAGGAAACCAAACCAAACCAAAACACACAAAAAAAAAAAAACCCCAAACACAAACACAAATCAAACATACAAAATAAAGGCATTTTTTAAGGAAGATTAGTCTACCTAGTCTACAATGGTTATTGATCGAGACATGATTGAAATCAGTTTGGCACAAACGTTCAACATTCACTCACAGATGCTGCCACCTAGAGTCCAACATTATGACACTATGAAAACAAGGGTACTAAAGCAAAATTACTGTATTTGTGTGATTATTTTTAAGAAGTAGAACAAGGAGGAGGTGTCACTATTCATGGCAGTATGTAGTATGAAAAGGTGAAAAAAAGCATACAAGTAAGCTTCAACTTGACCTTTTAAAGTGTCTTCCTTACAAAATCTGTAATGCATAAAACCTGATCTTGGACTGCAAGGTGGAATGGTGGGACTTAGCATTAGAAAGCAAGTCGGGGCTGATACTCTGTACATTTATCAGAATATTTTAAAAACATTTATTCCCAGTTCAATTTCCAGGTATGCAAAAATGTAGATATAAAAGTATAACTCATCATTTTAGGGCTAAACTTGGATTTTGCTGAACATTGGAGGACCACTATTGCCCACCTAATCAGCAAGGAAGTTATCTGCTGTATATTTGTGGCTCCTGTTTGTAGCACTCCAGGTCATTGCAGTACTGAAATGCCAGTTAAAAAGAAAAACAAGAGTCAGAAGCAGGCATGTCTCACTGTCGTGCAAGACCTTCCCTCAGCAGGTTCCTTCTTCTAAAAGTAAAGATGTCTCTTGGTCACAGCTAACTTAGCTCATGGACACCATTAACACCACACATCCTTCTGCCCACACTGACCTCACAGCAAACTCAAGTAAAATAATAAGGAATTTCAAAAGAACAAAGATATCAGTTACAAGTTAAATGGACATCTCTCATTTTCACCCGTTCGAGTGATTCAATAGCTATTTGCTTTTTTTTCCAGAATGCATTTAAATTGTTCTAAGAAGCTTTGATATGGATTAACATGGCTGAGTAAAGGACAAACTTGAATAATTTCCTGTGATAGTGCTTTGGAGGCAATACCAGAAGACCAGTAGAAACATCCACCATCTGTAAGTTAAATCTGAGCTTTCAATGTCAGTGCAGCTTTGATGAAAAACCCAAGAGCTTCTTGGCACATTCACAGCTGTGCACATTCCAATTACAAAAGGGAAGATTAATATCATCAACTTCAGTCACCTGAAAGTTAGTGGAATACTCCAAAATGAGTAACCTTAAGCCCTATATGTATCAAGGGAATGAATGAGGCACCTCCAGAGGGTAATTCATCTCATCCTAAATCTGGTGGTTTAGACAAGATCTATCTCTGCCTGCAGACACTTCATTCATTTCACTGACTACAAAACTCAGTTTAAATTTGGCTTCCAAGTTTATAAATTGGTTAGGATGAAGGTTGCATAAGAACATGTATTACCTGAACTTTGCTATCAGACATCTAGATAGGCATTTCCATTGGGAATATACATCCAGACACACCTAGAAAAGCAGGTTGCATAATGACAGGCAGATTCTGGATGCAGATCTTTCTAAATCCAGCACTATTATCTAGCCAGTAGTTACTAGTATCTGAAAACATTCTATAATGCTACATAATACATTCAAGCCTTCAGTAAAAAAGCACTATTTTTTCAGAATTCTTCTAATGGAGGTTTCAAATATCTGGTCTCAAGACACTGCAAAATGAGCAAACAAATTTTCAAGGAAAGGAGATGTTGACAAGGCTACAACAGTTAGAAAAACTAAAAGCACAAACTCTATGATTTTACTATTTTAAATGTACTGTTTATTTTAGTATCATCAAGCTTCAAGTTCTTCACATACAAGATAAGACAATTTTCCATTTTTCTTATGCAGCAAATGCCAAAATTATCAATACCACAAGTATGTGTCATGAGGGAGGGAATAAGCATATAATAACAAAATTGCATAGAGGTGGCATAGAAATAGTTAGGGAGTTGGCTCATGAATACCTCGGACTGAAGCTGTTAATTTCTCATTTAAAATCAACAGTTGTTGACCTTTATGATAACAGGTTGACCACCCTAACCCCCCCAGTCTTTTTGTCACTGCATACTGGCATAAATTTGACTTCAGCAACCTTTTGGGTCCATCTTATGAAACATCTTCTTATCCTTGCATGTAAAATGGAGATCATGGCTGAGATTCAGCTGCACAGTAACTAAATTGCCCAAGTGCAGGTATCTAGTGCACACACAATACTTTCAGCTGCACAGGGCTGGTAGGTACAGAATGCTTGAAGAAGATCCATGCTTCTAAGAGGGAGAACAGCAAAAGAGCAGAGGTAATGTCCCACAGAGCTTAAATGACATTAGGGATCTACATATATGCAACTGAATTCTTCCAAAAGGTAGAAGCATAAGGAAGGATGCTGCAAATAGCAGTAAATATAAGCATGCTGCTTCCTTATGCTTTTACTGCAAACAGTAAAGATCTAATCAGCATAATCAAATAAACGTAGAAAGCATCATCTCACTGAGTGAATACTGACAGCTTGATTTAGTTGCCATCTGTAGAAACCCAGTACTGTTTCAGATGTCATAAGTTATTTAAGACTGATGGCTGCCAGACATGACCACTGTCCTTCTGCTCTGCTGGCTGGAGGCCTTTAAAACAAAGTCAGTTTTAAAAAAACCTACCTCAGAAACAAAGACACAGTTAATCATACTTTTTTTTTAATGTAGATTGTATCTGTATTGTACCAGAAAATCCATTATTCTTGACATGATTTCCCACTCCAGAACAAATGGATAGGTAAGACAAAGCCATGAAAGACTTTTTTTCCCCTTTTCTTTTGGCTTTTAATCCTCCTAGCACTAGTTTCCTCAGTGTTTTTTCATTAGACTAACACTATACTAAAAGAAGGTGATGCTTCTGTAAGGAGCATGTTAATCATGTAATATCTAAAATGCTGAGAGGATGTGACACATGGAAAAAAACAAACAGGAATATCTCTACAAATTGATTTTCTAAAATTTAAGTTTAAATCAGTCTTGAAAATAAAGCAGTACAATAATAAAAGTATTGTGCAGAAGATCAAAATCTAAGAGATATTTTTCCTACCTAAACATCTGACTCTTTAGCTTCAGTGGTTATCAACAGTAAGATTTTTTTTTCTCAAATCTAATATGTTCAGATTCAAATTTATCACAAGAATGTTAGGAATTTTTTTTCCTGTATTTATTTCTAATAGAAAAAAACATAATAATAATGTGCTTCTCAACCTGCATTGGCATTTCATAAAGATCCTTCTGAAAGATACTTGAGATTTTTTATCCTAGCACATCTGTGTTATTTGTAGTGTGTGCAACATGAAGGCACCTTCTAACAAAATGACACAGAATGAAATGGATTCATGTTAAGCTAAAATAGAACACAGTTGTTCTGCTTCAGCATGCCTATAATTTCAGAGGCTTCATGCAGGACTGAGTTGGAAAAAAAACTCATCCACAATTCACATTAACCCTTTGAATGCTTTCTCCACATTTTTTTTCATGGAGTCCATTTAACTGTTTTTCTAGTAAGATGTTAAAATGAACTTTTTCAAGTAGATTTATTTTTCATTTCATAAAGCCAAAGTGTAGGATTGCTCACTTAACAAAAGCAAAGAAAGTTTGGTAAGAGCAGCAAACAGTAAGCAAGAACATATTTTCCCCTATACATCAGTTTTTCTGATTAATGACCCAAGGATATTTGGCACTTTTGAAATCAGTCAAGACATACACTTCTCATACAACAGACCTTCCATTCCCCTGCCCTCATAAATTATACACAGATTTTAGAGGGTTTTTTCTTTTTAACTTGAACACTTAGAATTGTACATGGTTCTGATAACCAGTGTCTTTCACTGGCACCAACACTCCCATTTTTAACAGAACTATCTTACCCCAAACACCCCTGCATCATCCTGATCCTTTTCACAAATATTAACACCATTTTAGACCACATTGATTCTGTGATTGACTAATTCAACTAAAGTGCTACAGTGTCACAAATACTAATGCTTATGAATTAATTCCATCTGGAAATTAGATTATTTTGAATCATCAAGATAAGACTGAGTCCAAAACAGCCTGTCAGGAAGAGAGTGTGAGGGAACAACCCAATTACTACTCATACTTTGAAATGAGAAACATAATGTAGTCACTTGTGAAGTGATGTGAGAGAAGGCAAACAGGTAGTCCAAAGCCCCTAGTCTCATTCCAGGGCTGAAAGCAGCCTAAGGAGGATGGGAGAAAAAGAGCAACTGCAGTCAAACTGCTGCTCCCTTATAAAGTGATGGAAGCCACATGGTTCAAAGGGGCAATTTCAGAGGTCAGGAGGTGAGGAGAGGCTCGCAGGGAGGCTTGAAAGTTGGTTCCTTACTTCCCATTAAAACTCCCAGCCCCTGTGTAAAATACAGAATGCCATACTCACATGAAATACTCTTCCATTTTATGGCAATGGATTTCCAGCACCTTTAAAACTTGAACTTACACTGTGTCCTGTGCTGGCACCTCTGCTGATGCTTCACTGCCTGCCAAGAATATGCAAAACCTCAGTTCACTGCTGCTTTAGGATGGGATCAATGATACCTGAACTGCAAGATAAAACTAATACAGAGGAAGCATCACAAAAAGCTATGTGAAAAGATATCACTGTAAGAAGAATATCGTGGGGATAAAAATATCTGATTTTCATTTGGATGTTTGTTAATATTGCATGTTGAAATTATATTAGAAATACATCTGTACTTCCCTTCTTTAAGTGCTTTTGTTTCTCTGGTCTAAATTGCTACTCAAATCTTTGCTTTGCACTGAATGTTTATAATTTCTCTTGACAAAACCCTTAAATGTTTCTCTGTTGCCTTTGATAGTATAAATGCTTGTTTATTTATGCATCAGCATATATTTTATATTGTTTGCATTATTTACAAGTGCTTCTGGTTTGCTATGAATAATTTTTTATATACTACTTCAATGCTCTGTTCCCTGACAGCTCAGTATATCAGAGTCAGATATACTTTATGTTTGCAGTATTCCACTATGACATGCTGCACTATTACTGACAAATTGGTCTTCTATTTAGCATTAATCAAAATGTTCAGCTGAATGGCAAAATATGGATATTTACATTGGCTTTTGTTCTTTTCAATTTGTTCTACAAATACATTTGATAATTAACTGGACATATGGATGAAAACCTGCAGAAATACACCTCTCTTCTAAATATTCTGTATGAAGTTTGAAGATCAGGTGAAACAAATGGTTACTCTGAATTCTGTACATTACATTTAACCATTCCCCCCAAAAGATTAAAAGGGGTTGTCAAACACAATGTGGAAATTAGTTCATTTAAACACTTCAGTGCTTCTACTCTTCTAATCCAAATAGAGAAAACAGCCTTTCCAAACAAGGATATAAATTGGACATATTTTGAAGCTGAGAACATTTCATTAGCCCTTTTGTTAGTACATATACTAAAAAAGTAGTTACTTAAAGCAGTAAAAAAAACCCAGTTATCTACAGGAATATAATTTTCTGAATGCATATCTGAACCATGTACATAATGGCATATAAAAGGCAACTGCTGCATTTTGTATTCAGTTTTACTTGAGATTTTCCACACACATGTGCTGTTGCATGGTCTGGTCTAGATATATTTTACTCAGTGAAGGCATCATTATGGATATGAACCTTCACTGCAAGGGAAGAACCAAATTAATACCAAATTTATCCTATCTACAGTTAGGTAGATAATCACACAAATTAACTGAAAGTATGGTGTTGCCTAACTAAATCAATTCTGTAGAAAAGGCTGCCTGGGGTTGAACTAAGCACCCTCCATTAGCATACAGCATAGCCACTGTGCAACAGGCCAGGAAAAAAAGAGTTTGATGAAAAGCAAAATATTATATTATTTATAACTGTGCATTAAAGAGGGACTATGAAAATGAAAATAAATAAATATATATATATATATATAACCAAAACAAAACAAACCAAAGCTACCCACAACACTCACAGCCAGGCAAAAAAAACCCTGCTGTTCTAATACATGTTCAGTATCCAATTATTTTCTTTATAAAAAGCTTGTGCCAGCTCTCTCAGATAAAAGAAGAGCTTGTTAGACACCTGTTCCTTCAAAGTAATCCCTCTGAATCACCACATCAAAATTACTTACATTTTGTATACAGCACACTTGAAAACCAAAAGAGATGTGAGGTCACCTTTTTTGATTGCTAAATAAAAGTAATGAGCAAAACATGATAAACCTTTCAAATTCACAAATGCAGCTAATTGGTAGGAATGATGACCAGCAAGTGATGAAGATAATATCATGCTACATGCAGAATGAAAGAACCATTTAACAAAACTCTACTTTCCTCTCCATCCAATTTTTAAACTATTTTTGAATCAGACCAGTTTTTCAAGTTTTGCTTTTTGGTGGCTAATAAATTTATCAGCAAATAGGAAAAAAACAGAGAACTGAAAACCCATTCCTTTAACTCACCCTTCTTCATTAGACTGGTAGAAATTCTAAGTTCCCTGAGGAGAAAATTCAGAATACTGTATAAGAACCTACATAAGTAGGTTCATATGATTTTTTTATTATGCACTTTATGTCATATAGACATAATTAATTTTGATTCATTTTGACAGGATTAATACCTCACCACTTGCTTCCATTCTCCTTAATTAAGACAGGCTAATTGATACTCCCAGAGTGAATCAATGTAATATTGCACAGGTCTTCATCAGAAATTATTTGCTTTGTTTAGTGTCAATGAAATATGCTTCCAATCCATATTATAATAGTTATGTGATGATTTATTTAAACCTTTGCTATAAGCTACAAAAACCTTCACATTTAGTTTACATACCTGCAAGAAGGAAACAAAAACATTTCTGTTACTGGGGTGGCTCTGGAAACAGTAAACTTTGGAGTACTCTAGTAAAATAAGTTTTATCAACATTATTTTTAAGCAATGTAACTATTATATAGCATAGATGCTATTAATGATAGTTCACTTAACTGCAAGAGGTTTGTGCATGTAAAGTGAATCTGTTGTTAACATTTTTAACAGAAAATTTAACTTAATTTATAAACTATCTAAATAAAACTGATTCTACAGAAAAAAAAATAAATGGAATTGTTTCTTGAATAGCAGGTATAGAAAACATTTTTAATGCATATGTTGTGCATGTGTATATACATCTTGAAAGAAAAGGGTACTTATAAAATCTCTTTCATTGAAGTCCCAACTCAGAAACTGCAATTTAGAAATAACAATATGCTTAGAACTGTTGTGTGTTTATATGATTCATCTGCTCCTCCTTTGCATGCTGGTAAAACGCAACTCTGAACTTAAAAAATCCCAACAACTCATCCTCAGCTATATTTACAGATCACTGCTTCCACAGTTCTGGCAACTGTGGCTTGAATTCAAGTCATAAACACACAAGTGAAGGTCAAAACCATTATGCTTCACTTTTGAATCTTAGCTACAATATCTAACTCAGCCAGCCCAAAGAGGAATTCAGACTTCAGGTGGGATACTCCACAGACTGTAGACTATACTCATACCTAGAGCACTTCAAGTACATTTAAGGTTAGGTAGAAGAAATCCAGTTTTAAATACCCAGTGCTTTTGCCTGATGTTCCCTATGATAGCCTGTTTCTGTGTAATCTTCATAAAAGCTGTCCCCATAATTGCTATGAAATTTTTTTTCCTATCCTTCCAATCCACTATTCATTCCACCTGAAATACTGATCCACCACCCTCAAGGGAAAGAACTTCTTCCTGAGATCCAGTCTAAATCTTCTCTTCTCTCATTTAAACCCATTACCCTTCATCCTTTCACTGGAGAACCTTTTAAACAGCTCCCCTCCAGCCTTCCTGCAGCCCCTGCAGGCACTGGCAGGTGTTTATAAGGTCTCCCCGGAGCTTCTCTTCTGCAGCTGAATTCACTTTACCCATCACTGCCTAATAGCAGCGTCATTAAACGGCGACGCTCTTTACCTCACACCCCATGCCCAGGCTTTATTTCACTTTTCAGTAACGTCAGCTTCTAACGGTGTTTAGATTTCCCCACCTACACCGAAAGCTCGGCTTCTACTTCGGACCAAGTCTTAGACCCTCACCGTGCCAGCTCCGCGGCAGGACCAGCAAAAGCCGCCGCTCAGCTCGGGGCCGTTCCGCGCCGGGCTTCGCTTTGCCTCCTCTCGTAGTTACGTTCACCATTCCCATGCGGGGAAACGGCTTTTTGCTTTTTCTCGTTTGGAGTTTTTAGTTTTCAGTTTGTTGCTTGGGGTTTGGTTCGGGATTTGTTGGGTTTTGGTTTTGGTTTTGGTTTTTTTTCGCGATGACAATGGGCGCGCAGGGGCGTCCTACGCCGGCAGGTGGCGCTGCGGGCGGCGGCGGCGGTGCGCGGTTTGTCCCCGCTCGCTGCCCGGAGCTTTGTCCCCGCTCGCTGCCCGTAGCCGGCCCTCCAAGGGCTGACGTGGAGCGGCGAGGCGGCGATGGCGGCCGCCTGGGAGGAGATTCGGCGCCTGGCGGCCGATTTCCAGCGGGCTCAGTTTGCCGAGGTAGCCCACAGGTGAGCGGGGTGATGCCGGTACGCGGTGAGGCCCCTGGAACCCGCCGCCTGCTGCTGCGGACACCCTCCCTTCGCTGGCGGCTCTCCCTCCACTCGGCCTCCGTGGCCCTGGGGCGGGTTGTGCCGCTGCTCCTGGGGTTTTTTTTCCCTTCAACAGTGTTCACACAGAACAGCAACTAATCTTTGTTGTTTAGCATTTTGGAAACATCAGTTTGAAGGTCGTTTTAGCAAGTACTTCGAATAACTGATTATTCTTTATGCTGTTGATAGGTTGTCAGAACGAAACTGTATAGAAATAGTCACAAAACTGATTGCAGAAAAGCAGCTGGAAGTAGTGCACACACTTGATGGAAAAGAGTATGTAACCCCAGCACAGATTAGTAAGGAGATTCGGGATGAGCTTCATGTTTGTGGTGGTGAGTATGACATGACTACAGCAAGAAATTGTATTTTTTTTTTTTCTTCAGTTCCCTTAATCTTGTTAGAAACAAATAAACCAACCAAAGCAAGGCAACAACAAAAAAGAAAAATAACAGAAACAGACCCACCAAACAAAAAAGTTTCCTATTGCTTCACCTGCACAATAGGATGTATCTCCTGTTATTTTATTTTCACATCTGTGTTGAGCTTTTAAGTAAGCATATTGAGTTACTTGGTTATTTTCACCCATGCAGAATTTCCAAGGTAAAAGTGATCTAAAAACTCAATAGAAGAAAATTTAGCATTTTAGTGTAGTAAAGTATCCAGCCCAGATGTTTGGCCTTGACTCAGAATTTGAAAATCCTTCTTCTTTCATGCAGATAGTAATATTTTTTAATTGTCATGACTTTTATTTTACTAGTATGAAGAGGCATCTGCTTTGTAAGATCTGATTTGGCTATATTGGGAAGCATGCTTCAAACTGCTTTTTGTCAGTGGTTTTAATGAGAAGACAGTGTATTGTACTTCTGTTTATATTTAAAGATTAATTTTGGGGCATCATATGGTTGAAAAATTAACTTCCTTATAATATGCATATAAATGTTTTGTATTCTAAAACTGTATTTGTACTTTTTTTTTTCTTTGAAGGTCGAATAAACATTGTTGACTTACAACAGGTAACTCTTTAGTAATTAAAAACTAGATATTTATTTTCTTTACCATGTGTATTGTAAATATGAAGTACCTCAGTATTAGTACAGCTAAATTACTTTTTTAAAAGAGAATAAACTTATTTAAAGGTGGTGAATGATGTCATTGCCCTGCAAATGACTTAATCTGTCTATTTACTGCTTTATTGGAAGGTCTCTAAGGATGATCTCTGCTACAAACACCAAAATACAAAGATTTTATTCCAGAACTATTATTTTTTAAACTGAGGGAGGCAAGCAGAAAAGAAATATTTTTCCCATTTAAATTTAAAGCTGCAGGAGCATGCATAATTAACTTTGCATACCTCTTTCCATCTTCCCTCATTAATCTCTTGTCTCCACTAATCTTTATCCTCCAGTAGTCTTCCTCTGTGAATAATTGTCCCTTCTGGTTTGAGCAGAGTTAGTTGGAATCAGAAGACCTTTCTGAAAGATAATTTAGTATTTTCTGGTTACAGATTTCTGGATTTTTATTATGTAGTTTGTTTTAAACTTGTCACAGTTGCATAGAGAGCTTGTTGCCCCTAAAGTATTGCTGCTTTATTCCAAATCACAGATTAAATGCATATGTAAAGAACAGTAGAAAAAGTTAAAAGCAGCTTTCCTAGAGACATAGGAATGTGTAAGTGTAATATCTTGGTGTTTGAGAATTTATTTCAATTTTAAGTTCTGAAAGAGGTTGTTTGTTTGGTTTTTTTTTCAGGTAATAAATGTGGACCTTCTGCACATTGAAAACAGAGCTAATGACATTGTTAAATCTGAAAAAACTATACAGCTTGTACTGGGACAGCTTATAAATGAGTGAGTACTTTCAGGAGCAATACATATAAGTCACATCTTTTATTTTTAAAATGCAGACTAAAAATGATGGGCAGCCTTTGTTGTTTCTGAAGTGAAATGCATTTTTCTTGACTGCTGGTAGGGCTGCTTGGTGGTGAGCAGTGCTTCTTTTCCAAGTGGTGAATGAGGACTGTCTCAGCAGAGCATCCAGTGAATCCATTGAGCAAAGGCTTTACTGAATGACTGCCCAGTATCCTACACTTAAGAGGCTTCATTTCTTACTCAGTGTCTATGTATGTAGCAGCCAGGTCTTACTTGCTCTGTGGCTTTGCTGTCTGCCTCAGCTGTTGACAAACCTTATCATTTTTAAGATGTTGAGCTAGTTATTTCATGGTGTTCAGCACACTAATGACCCCTGAATTTAATACTCTTGCAGAGTTGTCTCCACTATTGATTGTGCTACAGGATTTGTTCTTGGTAAAGAATGTGGAGTTCCTGGCTCTTTTCAAATAATTAAGACCTATCTTGCTCATTTAAACCCTTTTTTCTAAGTCTCATTGATGTCTTTTCCCATTCATGCTCTTTGAGTTTCATACAAGCAGATGAATAGCCAGGTTTAATATTAGCTACCTGGTTAAAAGCTTTTAAAAAACATCAGACTATTTTCACTGACATTTTTCTCCTTTATTCATTTAAAATAAATTTCAGCTTCTTTTTGCAGAGTAGCAAGAGAGGTATAGTCAATTAGGCCAATTAGTAATTCAGCATGTGGCTAACAGGATGATCTTGAATGTCATACTTAATGTGCTGTGTTGTTGGCTTTCTTTTAATTGTTTTTAATAAGGAGTTACCTGGATCAATTAGCAGAAGAAATAAATGATAAGCTACAGGAGACTGGCCAGGTGACAGTATCAGAACTCTGCAAGGCCTATGACCTCCCAGGAGACTTCCTCATCCAGGTGACACAACCCACCAACCTAACAAATGTAGAATTAATTGTGTCCATCTCCTTTTATTATCTTTGCAATATCCATGGCTTTAACTGTGATGAGCTGCTTCTCATTCTAAGCAGAAAAGTATTAGATGCATAAAGTTTACAGTGTAACATCTGTTCACAGTTTGATGTTGGTCTTCACCTTTTCACTTCTGGGCAGAATTTCTTCAGAGTCTTTGTGACTGTTAGGAACAGATTAGGGTTAATAATTTTACCAACAGGTTAGGCTAATTCAAGATCTGAAGATGTATTTGTAATATTATTTAGGGGTCATTTCATCAGTCTCATTAGCTACCCAGGAAACAGAAACAACAATGAGAGAAGCCTCTCAGTTTATTCAGAAAAGGCAAAACAAATGTTTGTTTCTAGAAGCAGAAGCCAGACATTGAGAGTAGAAACAAAAAGCTGTTTACCTTTGTTAATGACTATTATAGTGCTGAAAAGGATTAAGGAGAATTATCTTACCATTGTTGACTGTCAGTCAAGGTTGGATTTTGTTTAGAATATAATTTTTTCCAAGGGTAATCCTGTGGCATGTGTTAGGTGAATAGTCATGCTAGGTTCCACAGTCTTTTTGACTCTCTGAGCAGATTTCCTCTAGTATTTATCTCATGATCAGCTTCTGCAGAAGCATCTCAAACATATAAAAATTATTACATGGTTTCCCTTTGTTTCCTGGGCAGTATTTCTTAGGTATAGTTCACTTTGCAAGGATGCACATTTCACATTTGTCAACTGTTTGAGCCTCTTTCTTTTTGCATTTACTGTTGCTAATTTTTATCTTAACTGTTTGGAAAAAATGGATAGTGAATTTGTCTGCCACTGGCTCATACAAAATTAATACAAAGGTTTAATCAGTTTTCATTGTGCATCTCTAAACCATACTTAATTCTTTTGCAAAGTTTTCTTTCATCACTAGATATACACCCATCTGAAGAAATTGTTCAGAATGCTGAATTCCCTGAACTGTGGCACGTGGGCTGTAACAGCATCTGTTTGCATGTAGGAAGACACATTCACAATATACCTAAGTCTGGAGAATTTCTCCTATGAGGAGAGGCTGAGGGAGCTGGGATTGGTTAGTCTGGAGAAGAGGAGGCTCAGGGGGTCCTTACTGCTCTCTACAGCTACCTGAAGGGAGGTTGTAGGGAGGTGGGGGTCGACCTCTTCTCCCAAGTTCAAAATGACAGGACGAGGGGCAATGGCTTCAAGTTGCACCAAGGGAAATTTAGGTTGGATATCAGGAAAAATTTCTTTCCAGAGAGGGTGGTTAGGCATTGGAATGGGCTTCCCAGGGAGGTGGTGGAGTCCCCACCTCTGGAAGGGTTTCAAACCCATGTGGCTGTGGTGCTGGGAGACATGGTTTAGGGACCCTGGCAGTGCAGGGCGAACGTTTGGACGCGATGATCCTAAAGGTCTCTCCCAACCAAACGATTCTCTGATTCTAGAATAATTATCACTAATTATCATTAATATGCACTTCTAGCAGCCAACCTGGCTTCTATTTACAGGCATTATCCAGGCGTTTAGGGAGAATCATTCATGGACAACTAGACCAGGAGAACCGTGGGGTCATTTTTACAGAAGCCTTCGTGTCCCGGCACCGGGCGCGCATCCGTGGGCTCTTCACTGCCATGACCCGGTAAGTGCAGCACCAGCACCTGCAACCACTTCATGGAATAGTTCCCCTGTGAACCAAATGCAGCTGTGATGTAAAAAGAAAAGGCCAAGAGAGGTTCTCCTCCCCCTCTACTCTGCACTGGTGAGACCCCACCTCGAGTACTGTGTCCAGTTTTGGACACCC
>JAOEGS010003868.1:5719-30664 GCA_025447755.1 Corythornis vintsioides
AGTGGGCACAGAGTGGGCACGCCCCCAGCTTACCTTGGCAGTTAACAATCTTTTGTTGAGGCTCGAACTGAAGTTAATGGTCGAAGCTGCCACCATCAATTATTTATGAACACAAACAGATAGATGAGCTTTGTAAACCGGGTCCCTCGTGCTGGCATCTGGGCAGAGCTCTTTTCAAGGGCTATTTTTGAACTGCTGATGGCCCCGAATTGGCAGCGCAGCGGCTGGAGCCGGAGCTGAGCCCTGAGCCCTGCACAGCTCAGCTCCCTGCCACGTCCCTGTGCACACACCGGCTCATGGGGACCCGGGATGCTCTGGAATGAGGCTTTGCCCTGCTGCCAGTGTGGGCACAGCAGCACTGGCACAAGTCTCAGTTTGAGAAGTTAGCCGTGGAGCATCCCAAACAGCTCTGCGGTTCAGGGCCGGATCCACTTCACTGACAGCTCGAGTCAGGCTGACAATACATGGCTTTTTTTAAAAACACTGGAAATCAGGAGGGAGAAGCAGCCAGGCTGTGATCTCCTGGTGGTCCAAAGCAGGTGACAACCCAGCCTTGCCAGCCCTCCTGCCGTGCCGAGCACCGCCGGGATGCAGAACCACAGCCTTTGTTCCCAGCAGCGGTGCGGCAGATTGCAACCTTCCCAGCCCAGCACTGCAACTACATCATTTGCAAGGGGAAAGAAAACCAAACCCAAACCTGAAGCAATCCCAAATATTCTCCCCGAGCCTCTGGGCAGGCTCAGCAGTGGGAATGAACCGGAGCATGACAAAGGATAAAAGGGAAGAGCCCGTGTCTGCGTTCCCCACGCGGGAGGCGGCCCAGGCTGTCCCCGGCGGTGACAGCGAAGGTGATGACTGGGGAGGTCCCATCCATCCAGTGCCAACCCCCGACAGGGAGGATGCCACCCCCTCACCCACAGGGAGGATGCCACCCGAGATTTAGCAAATGCCAAGCCGAGTCTTGCTCACGGGAACACACCTGGCTCCTCGTGTTTGCAGATGTTCCCCCGGCGCACGCGTTTATTCCCGTAAACTTTGCTTTTCCTGTTCCAGCCCTGGCTCCGAGCTGGAGCGGGTCCAGAAACACATCGTTGGGTGAAAAGCCCCCGAGCTGGCTCCTCTCCCACCCCCACCCCTGTCACAGGCATAGCTGTTGTCTCTCCCTTTTACATAATCCCACCGGCATGAGGAACACCTGGCAGCCGGGGGAAGCATCCTGGGGTCGGGAAGAGTCCCAGGGGTGATGTGGGAGCTGTGGGGCAGGGCTTAGGGTCTGAGTGGGGAGTGAGTATCAGTATTTTTAGCATAGAATGACATAGCTTAACTAGCACATCATTTTAAGCAGTACACGCTGCACAGCTTAGCATCAGGGCCATAGTTCAAGCAGAAAATTAATTGGGAAGGACTTGAGCCTCAAAGGTAAGGGAGCTGAGGACTTCACAGGATTATTGCTGCAGCTGTTGGGAAAAGCCTTTGGCTTCTCCGGGCTCTGGATTTCCCTCGGCCTGAGGAACCAGCCCCAGAGATGAACACAGAACAGCAGCCCCATGGCCATTGGTAAACGCCTTCCCTAACTAAAGGTTATTTCAACTCAGCAGCAGGGCAGCTGAGCCTGGGGGCTTGCTCAGCTCACCCTCCAAATTCCCCTTTGCTGCTTCTCTTGGGGGTGAAATCAGCTGTAGACAGGGAGGGATCCAGGACCAGAAAGAGGGATTAGTCATAAAGATAAAACATGAGCCCTGTAACCACCGAGATGCTGCTATTCCTGCTGCAGTCCCCAGGTCTCGGGCTGCCCAAGCCGGGGAGCTCTCGGGGTTGTGCTGAGCACCAGTGGGAGGACTCAGACCTGTGAGTGGAGCTAGAACTAGAACTAAGGCAGACAGGCTTTACAGAGGCCCGATTTTGGAGGCTGCAGGAGGGTTTTTGCCATGTGGGCAGCAAAGAATTGCGATTACCCGGCGTGTTGTGCAGAATGAGCCCGCAGGGAATCAGCACACTGAACTGCTGGCAATTAGTACCCCGTGCCCCTAAGCCTGAGAGCAGAAGCCACGACTTGGTAACTGATTGTGTGTCTGAATGACACCACCCACCTCCCCCAGATGTGCTTACAGGGCTGCAGGAGGGGACAGGGGTTGTGGGGAGCTCCTGGCTGGCACCACTCCACCAGCCCCTCCTCCTTAGCTTGGGTAGGACAATTACACCGATTTTCAGTTGCCTCCTTTTGGGCAAGACCTGCTGCCACCCTCCAAATCCTGCTGTCCCAGCACCCAGGTAGCTGGGACTGCCACCCCCCTGGCACCTCTGCAGAGCACTGAGCCTGACCCACTACCTCCCAGCACCCTGTGCAGCTGGGACCTGGATCCGGGAGATACCCACCAGCATTTCTGCTCTCACTGCAGGCTCACTACAGGAGCACTGCCTGGACCACTCCAGCCGCCAGCACCGTGCCGGGAGCATCGGTGGGAGTGTGCAATGATCCTGCTAAAAGTTGGTCGCAGCTTAAGGGCAGGGACAAGCAGTTGGAAAGGCCAGGCTTCCACCTGGGCAAAGCCTCCTGGTTAATCATCCACCATTCCAGCAACTCGCAGCAAATTACACCCGAGCATCTCCGCTCTGCTTCCACACACCCCGGCTATGCAGCTCCTGGAGCATCAGCAAGGAATTTTTCAGAAGGACCTTCAGCCATTATTTCATGGGCAGGGGACAAGCACAGCTAAAGTTCCCTGGAGCCCTGCACCCCTCACTGCCCTCCCCATGCCCGTGGAGACCCGCCTTGTGCCACCCACCGGGGGGCAGCGGCTCTGCCTCGAGTGAAGGATGCAGAGCATCTTCCCCAGGCTGTTCCCTTCTCCCGGTCCCAATAACATCACCCCTTCCAACAGCTGCTGGAAGGGACGCCCTGAACAGGCAAAAGCCAAGCACAAAAGTACAAATCCTCCTCGTTTTCAGCTGAAGGCATCGACAGAGAAGCTGATCAGCTGCCCACACCGAGCACTTCAGGCTGAAGCCACCGCTGGTTATTATTTTTCCTGCCTAGGTTCGGGGGAATCAAGATCAGTAAAGTGCATGAGGCATTTTATAAGAATACCCACGGCTGGTTTTTTTTTCTGCATTTCACCTAAAATTGGCTCTGATCGCATCTCTCCACCAAGGGACCCGGTGGAAAGTCACTAAGCAATCACTGTGAGGAAATGGTACCCAAGGCAGACGCTACTTCTCGCTCCAGACAACGCACTGCAAATGAACTTTCCCTGGCCAACCTCGAACGTGCTCTGCTAATTGATTTTTTTCTGCTCATTAGCACCAATCTGAGTTACACCGAGCACTTAATAGAAACCATCTTAACGCCGCTGTTGTAAATTCACAGCGTTGTCTATAATCTACCCAAGCGAGTGGTATAAAAATCACAAATATTTTGGTATAAAAATAACAAATCCATATTGCTGCGAAAACATGAACGCCCAAAATGCTCCTCAGTAGTGCCCAAAAAAAAAAAATCTATTAATAACCTCGATGGAGAGCTCCTCTGCAAAATCAGGTGCATCCAGGCAGGCAATTGTTTAGCAGCAAAGTAAAGAGCTATTACACCGCAACACAACAAAGAAGAAGACCGTGACCATACCTATATTTCATGCCCGTTTGCTTTGCCGTGGATTCTTTTAACGAAATGTGATGCTGGGGGGTAAACGTCCCCAGGCTGCGAGCGATAATAGCCACCGTCCGAAATTTTGCCCGGGCTGCATTCACTACGTTCGGGGTCGTGGTGTTCTGCTTGCTGATGAGCCTGTCGTCACCATTTCGACTCTTCAAGTTGTGCTCCGTGCAGGCGATGGACACTTGCATCGCGCCCTCGGTCCCCCGTCGACCACCAGAGCCCCCGGCCCCGACGCGGGCTGCAGCCTGCCCAGCGGCGCGGGGCTGAGTCCCGCACCCACCGAACCCGCCGAGCCGGGGCTGCCGGGAGCAGCCGAGGCAGCGCAGGGGGGGTGGTCTCCGGGAGAGCCGGGCTGCGTCCCCGCGATGCCGGGTGGAGAGGAGCCCAGAACTTGACCAAGCGCCGGCAAGGGCAGGTTGCGGCTGGAGATGCGCGCTCCCCTCGCGGGATCAGCTCTCCCCTCGCAGATCAGCTGGCTCTCGGCTCTCCCCTCGCCGGATCAGCCGCTGCTCAGACAAAAGCATCCATCCAGTCAGGTGCTCTCAGAGGCACAAAGCAGCTCGTTCATGGTGAAGCGCCAGCAGCATCCCCAGCCGCCGCTCTCGTCTCGCTGCGGGCTCGCCGCTCCTTGGCCGCCGCTTTTAAAGGCAAGCGGGCATGCTGCAAGCGCTGCCTCCAGCTCCGCCAACTGCTGAACACGCAGCCTTCCCCGGCTGCTCGCCAGCCTCGCCTCGAACGCCCAGCGAGGACCCGACACCGCCACGGCAGCTCCGCTTCTCCCCGGGCGCAGCTACATCCCGCCCGGCGCAGCAGCTCTCCCGCAGCTCTCTCTCCCGCGGCTCTGCAGCGGTTCCCGGGATCCCCTCCCTCGCTCCGGCTCCGTCAGGAGCCCGCGGGAAGCATGGGAAGGGGCCTCCTTTGTGCTCGGAGGGAAGGGAGGAGGCTTTCAGGCGCGTCCCCCCCGGTAAAAGGCGGCTGCCGGCATCCCTACGCAAGGAGAGGGTTTCTGAAGCCGGTGTTAAAATGGGCTAATTGCGGGGAAATGCAGAAATAAATAAATAAAATAAGGGGGAGGGGGAGAGAGAGGAAAAAAAAAAAAAACCAAACCAAACCCAAACCATCGCTCTGCTCCCGAGTTAACTCGTTATTCCCGCTCCCCGGCACCCGCATCCCTGCGCTCCCGGCAGTGCCAGGGTTAATCTTTCTTCCCCCAGCAGAATAAGCCGCAGAGAAAAGTCTTTGAAGCGAAGCGAAGCAAAGCAAAGCAGCCCCACGAAGCAGCCCCGCTCCTTGCTGCAGCGCAGCTCCCAGCCGTGCCTACCACCCCGAGCCGCCTCTCCCAGGGCGCTGGCTTCGGGTGCCAAGGGCAGAGGCACCCCGGGGACCCCTGGGCTGGTTGAGCTGCTCACCGGAGCGGTGGGAGGATAGGACAGGGGTGGTGCCCACCCCCAGGACCATCACTGCCACCCAGCTGTGCAGCCCTGAGGGAGGGTGGGGGGTGGTGGGCAGGGGTTTGGATACACCCTGGGTGCAAACCCACGGGATGGGGTGCCCATGGGGCACATGGGTGCCAGCACAGAGTGGGTTGGGGAGTGAGTGGTGGGGCTAGGGGCACCTGGTATCTCTTCCCCAGCCCTGAACAGGCTGGTGGGAAATGGTCCACAGGGGTCCCCAGGCTCCCAGGAGGGCTGGGTGAGGGCACCTCCAAAGGTCCTCTCACCCACCTCCTGTTCCCTGCTTAGGCTGCCCAGGTCCCTGTCCCAGTGAGGTGGGAGCAGCCCTGAGGTTGGAGCCTCCCCATCCTCTCAGTGCCCTGGCAGATCTCATGCAGAAGGCACATGAAGGTGGAGCAGAGGGGAGAAGAGAGGAGCTGGAGTTGCTGGGGTGCCAGTGACACCCTGTTTTGAACTCAGGATGACAAACCTTGGATTTCCACCCCTGCAGCAGGAACACACCACGGATTTCTCTGCCCCCTATCCCCCATCCTGATGAGGAGGGGGAGCAGGTGGCAGCCAGCCAAGGCAACCCACCACCCAGGGTGGATGGATTCTGACAATCTCTCTCTGCAGCTCAGCTAATAGCTCATTAATGCTTATGCAGCACATTTCTTGGAGGGTGGGAAGCATTATAGAAGAGCAAAGACAAATTCTTGATGGGATTTTCCAAAAGATGATGAACAGTTCATCATACAGAACCCCCTTAGATGCCCAGCCAAGAGCAGGCCCCTTGGGCTCACCCATGGGCATGGGTTTGGGGCAGATGAACCCCTCAGCAGGAGGTTTGGAGGGAGGGAGGGTTGATCTTGAGAGTGGAACTCAGGAAACTCCAGACATCTCACCAGAGAGTTACCATCACAGATCACAAATCAACAGCTACATGCCCAGAAAAGGGAGTGTCACCTGGGAATGTGAGCCATAGGGTCACTGACATCAAGGTGCCCACAACAGGGCCTCACCCAGCACCTCCTCCATGCCTCCGTGGGTCAGGGGGATGCAGATGGAGCGGGGATGGTGGCACCCCCAGGGCTCTGCCAGCTCAACGCAGGCTAAACACCCTCTCAGCTTTTGGAGCCCAGCTTGGCACTTCAGAGCCCAAAGCAAGACTGACAGCACTGGGATTATTCCTCTCCCTGCTGGGCACACAGCACCCTCTTGCTGGGCACAGCTATGACAAGAAGATGTATATTTATATACACAGAAACATGTATTTAAATATGGAATTGATTTCATTTGCCTGAACACATCTAGACTCAAACAGAGAATTCCATCATGAAAATCCCAATTTATAAACCAAGATGTGGCAGAGGGACTTGAAGCAGCAGCTCAGGCTCAGCCACGAGCCTTAGGCTGGGCTCTCCAGTGCCACTCCAGTGCCTCTCCAGTGCCTCTCCAGTGCCACCCAGCCGCTGGGGACGCAGCCGCTTGCCAAGCCAGTCCGGATGCATTTCCCCCCCCGGGGGGAAGATGACAGTCGCTCATTAAACGAGTTGCCCTAAACGCTCCATCGAGCAAATGTGTTGTAGCACAGATGCTCACCACCACGCCGGCTCTGCCTTCCCCCTGACCCCCGCCCCAGGAGCCGCCGCATCCATCCCGGGGTTCACAATAAAGGCAAGAGCCAGGCAGACGAGCAGGATGCCCTGAGCAAGCTCAGAGAAGCTGGGAGATGTTTTGCTCCTGAACAAAGACACGTTTCAACGCCCCAGCCACTCTTTGCCCTGGACCTCGCAGGGGTGGGATGATGCGCATCGCTGCGGCAAGCGGAATGGAAACCTCCAAAAGGGAGGAAAAAAAGCCTAATTTAGCCCCAGTCTGGTCTCTGTGGAGACACCGAGGGGAGCTGGGGCCGTGCAGCTGAGCTGGTGATGGACAAGCCCTCCCTGCTGAGCCGGGGGCACGGTGGGGTCTCTGCTCCCAGGGGCAGCAGCAGCACAGCAGCTCTCACTGCAACGAGTGGGAGAATGATGCTCATGCAGCCCCAGAATGGAAAAGAAAATGAGATCCTTTGGTCTGGGTCAGATGAAACACTTCAAGCTGATGCAGCCCAACCCTCTGTCACGGCTCAAGATAAATGCTCTGTTTGCCTCCTTCTTTTTTTTTGTTTTATTTTTCACCTCCCAGGGAAATTGAACTCGGGAACAATCACGGCAGGTCTGGCTTGAGACTCCACGAAGGCTATTTGCACTAATTACTCTGCCATGGCATCCTCCAGCTGCAGAGCCTTCCGCTGGACAAATATCAACCAGCATCTTCATTTCATCAAATCTCAGCTGACTGCCAGCTAAACCTGCAGCTTGGGCAAGGCCAACGTGCTCCAGATCAATCCTGGCAGGCTCCGTCCATCTCTTCAGAGGGCAGGGCTGGATTTCATGCCTGCCTGGTGCCCAGACCTCAGGAGCAAACTGCATTCTCCTGTTAATTAAACAGTACAGCCAGGCTACAGGGGCTGGTGAGCATGGGTAGAGCAATTACCTCTGCCTCCATCCCTGTGCTGTTCATGCTTTGCCAGGTAAAACCTTTCCCTGCTTTTTAATAAAAGAAAAACCTTTTTTTCTTTTTATTTTCCATCACTAGCTGCTAATTTCACATTTCTACCTAAAAACAGAAACTGGAAATTTTCATTGATCCATGTAGAAATCTCACCTTTTACAGAAATAATCTATTTCTCAGCCTTAACCTTAATTCTTACAAAATTATCTTTGAATGCTGGTAAAACAAACCTGAGGAGCTGATAAAAGAAACCCGGAGAGCTGATACAACAAACACATCTCAGGCATCTCCCTGGGAAAGAGCCCCAGTGGGTGGGCACCCAGCTCTGCACCATCCCTCCCTGCTGTGGGGACCTCAGCACCTCCCTAGCTCCTCTGTAATCCCCAAAAAAAACATTTTTCTCTGTAAGAGAGGTGGGATTGGCACATCTGCAGGGACACATCGGGGCTGTGAGCTGGGCAGAGCCCCTGGGATGTTCTCAATGAGCAGAACGAGGGAAACTTTTCACCTTGTTTCAGGCAGAGGTTTTCACCCCAGGGAAATGCACCGAGGTGCTGGGCTGCAGGTTGTGGTGTGCAGGAGAGCTGGACACCCAACCACAGGCTGCCTGTTACATAAACCCCCTGTCCCTGTGTGCTAACCAGCAATCCAGGTCACCCACAACAACGCTGTCCCGGCTGGTTTAAGCTCTTTAACTGGAATTCTCCAGCCTGGGCAGCAGCCAGCAGTCTCATACAGCAGTGAGTGTCACTGCTCTGGGTGACAGGGTGACAGTGGTGTGGCTGCCAGCCTCTCCCAGGGCTCATGGGGAAGCCCCATGGGTGGGCCAGGGTCCTCACCAGGAGCTGAGGACCTCCCATTAGCTGGAAACAGCAGGTCCTACCCAAGCAAGGTGCCTGGGATGTCAACGTGGAGGAGCCTTGGGGTGCTGAGCACCTCTACACCTGCCTGCTGGGGGCTGTGGTGCCCAAAGCCCTCGGCTGGACCTTGTGCTGACCCCAGGGCATCGTTCAGACAGCAGCCCCTGGCAGGCTTTTACTCCCTGGCACAAAGCAGCAACTCACCACACTTGTGCTCCAGACCCTTCCCCAGCTCCATCGCCCTTCTCTGGCCACGCTCCAGCCCCTCCATGTCCTGCTGGGAGTGAGGAGCCCAAAACTGACCCCAGGATTTGAAGGGTGGCCTCCCCAGTGCCCAGTCCAGGGGGCCAATGCCTGCCCTGCTCCTGCTGGCCATACTGGTGCTGACAGGAGCCAGGATGCTGGTGGCTTGTCACTCACTGGCTCATCTTCAGCCAGCTCTCAACCAAACTTGCCCAAATCCTTCTCTGCTGAGGGCCTCAGCTGGGCATCTGCAGAGGAGACCCCAGCAGCACTTTGCACACCAGCAAAACAGCCCCTCACTTGATTCTTGGGACCAAATGCAGCACAGCCCTTAATTTCCAGCCACTGTCACCCTGCAGCTTTCCCTCTGCTCCCTGCGGCCAGAGTAGCAGCAGGGAGCACAGGAGATGCAGCAGGATGGGAAAAGTCACTGCTTCTCATCTAGAGGCACACTGGAAATGTGTTTTCAGGGTTCCTGACAGACTTTTCACCACGTGGCACATTTTGAGAGCACTCAGCAGAACTTTGCATGCAACCTGACTGGGCCAGCCAAACTTCAGAGAGCTTCACAGTGGCACTAAAATGCAGCTGGCAGCTCCTGTGCCGCAGGATCCCACCCCTGGAACGGCACCTGGGGAACGCAGAGCTCTGCCCTCGGGGCTTTTCCACCCCAGAAATGCCCCTCTATCATCTTATCTGACAGACCAGACCCGGCTGCGTTCTGTCCACAGCTGCCTTTCCAAAACCCAGCAGCACTGGTCAAGAGCGACCTGCGTGTGAATTGCTTTGCTGCCACCAGTCCTTGATTTACAGACTCCCACACCCCACCTCTCCCCCCGCAATTCCCAATTCAAGTTTCATCGGGCAGTAAAAAAGCTCCGGTGACAAACCCAGCCCGTGCGCATCCTCAGCCGCCTCCCTCCTTCTCCCAGCAGCCGTCTGAGAACCGCTTTCCTCCTGGGCTAATTACCGCTGATTGCGGCAGTTCTGCTCCATCTCGCTCTCGGGGGGGATGCTGGTGAGATAAGGAGCGGTGCCATCCAGGAGAGGGGCTGGGAACCGCGGGGGGGGAGGGATGGAGCAGTTGGCCCGGGAGCCGGAGACAAACCCCGCAGCGATCTCTAGCTCTCTTTGGGGTGTCTCTGAACCCACGAGGGATCGCTTCTTTTGCGATAGCGGTGCCGGCAGCTTGGCAAGGAAACGAGCTGCAGAACAAAAAAGGGATGAGCTTTATCTAGCAAGCTGCTATCGTATTTTGTTTTTAATTTATTTTCCCTCCCCTCCACTGGTTTTGCACGAAAAACTCGATTTGCATTCGTAATTGCACTCGAGGAAGACTGATCAAAATTCTCATTAAATTTGGTGGTTTGTTTGGTTTTTTTTTTTAGTTGAAACGCTTCTTTCTGGCAGGTTTCCAGCTGCAGTGCCCAGCACACGACACCTGGTATCAGCTCTGGATGGGTTCCCAAGAGCTCCATCCTCCCAGAGGGGACCAAAGCTGGGAGCAGAGGGCAGCACAGGCTGCCGGGACCAGGGTGCTGGCCCTGCTGACACCTGCAGTGCTTTAAGGTCGGGGTATAAACTAAATAGCATCATCCCAGAGCTGAGAACTCGGGCTGTACAAAACCACAAAGCTGTTCTTCTGCAGGGGGAAGTCCCCATGCTCAGCCCACAGATCCTTCAGGATGTGATGGAACAAAAACCAGATCAAAACTGGCATGAAAAATAGACTAGCTTTGCTCAGTTCTAATTAGAATCGAGCCAGATGCCAGCAGGGTGATAGATGGGGAGCTGGCTGCCCCGCAGGCAGTGCTGCCAAGGGTTCTGCTCTGCCCCAGAGACCCCAGACCTTCAGGCTGTGCCAGGGTTCCCTGGAGAAATGTTTGGTTTTTAAATAAACAGCTCCAAATTTGCCCGTTCCAAACTACTTTCTAAATCATTCCAGGTTCAGAGGTTCTGTTATCCCCTAGAGCTCCACTCATGAGGAATTAATGAGCAAATCCCATCTGACTTCCACCCCACACCTAGTGTCCAAAGCACCCACTCACCAGCCCTTCACTGGGTGCCAGGAGCACCCACCAAGGCCGGCAGCACCCTCAGCACAGCCCCTGGGCACCCCAGGTGCCCAAGAGCTTTGCAACACTCACCCAGCCCTGCTCAAGCTGAAATGAACTGCTGCTTAATATAATGTGAAAGAATCGATATTGAAACCACGACCCTGAGCTCTCTGTGTCTTACAAAGAGGATAAAAGCTACTGGGCACCCAACTCAATTAATCAGCTGCTTACCCCTGCGGATAGAAAACGTCCAGCAGCATATTGCCTATTGCTCTGTTACCTGCACCACCCCCTGCTCCAGAGCAGCTAATTTAATTTTTCCATGTTACCCATTTCATTTCTCAGATGACTGAAAGCCAGTGGCTCCCAAGAAGGGCTCCAGAAACCACCATTATTTTAACATACTGCAACGCACTGGGTGTGATTAACCAGATTAAAGCACTTAGAGCTGCACGAAGCTGCACGAAGCTCCACTAGAGGTTTTCTTGTAGGTTTTTTTTTGCCAGGCTGAAGCCTCTGACATGGGTATCCCAGTTCCTGAGCAGCCCAGAGAGGAGGAGCATCCCCAGCAGCAGGATGCTGCGGAGCCTGGCACTACCCCTGGGCACCAGAGGTTGCTGTGCCAGGCCCAGGGACACCAGGGAGCCAGTGGCAGCTGGTTGCTCAGCACTTTTCTCCCTCCCGTGGTGTTTCAGGGGTTGTGTGATGGAGCAACATCAGCCCAACACCTGCCCCAGCACAGCCCGTGCCTGCTGGGCCTCCCCACGAGATGGGGGCAATTCCAACTACATCTTTTCAACTACAACCTTCTTTTCCCTGCCATAAGAGTATGAAACAGGTAAAAGAAGGTGAAGAGAATCACAGGGAGGTTGGCAGCTCGTGGCAAAGAGTTTCCCATTCCACCATGCTCCTGTTGTGGGAATGCAGATTTTCCCCCCCCCACTTTGCTTTGCATAACCTGACTGATAAATGCATTCCAAAGCAGCTCAGCCCCTGCTATGTTCCTCCAGCTCGGCTCTGCCTGTCGAACAGCAGATCTCAGGCAATTATGTATATTACTCTGTCATCCACACACGTCAAATAGCACCCAAGCATTACTTGTAACAGCTTAAAACTCTAAATTGACTTATAGGAAGGAATTATGCTGCTAAGGTCTCGGTCTTGGATGCTGAATCAGGCGCAGCTCCCCTCCTCCCTTCGCCGGGACCCGCTCCAGCAGATGGGTGAGTAATTATCCCGCAATAACTTCTGCTGCTCGGAGTGGAGCTGGCAGAGTCAGGGCAGTGCCAGAGCAAAGCTGCCTCCCGCTGGGTGCCCCCTGGGCACATCCCAACCTCCCGGGAACCCGCAGAGGATGCTTGAGCTGCTCCTGCTCCCGCCAGCCCGGGGACCTGCTCTCATTAGAGCAAATTAAACGAGAGCCGAGTGTCTGCGGCAGAGATTGCCTCATCTAAAGTGATGCTGAGGAATGAGCACCAGTCCAAAATCACCTTCCCTAAGAGTGGGTTGCTTTAAAAAAAGAATTTTCATTCTTCTCCTGAGATTCTGCTGCCACAATATTTGGAGTGATTGAAGTGAGGGGTGCAGGGTAAGAAACCCCTCGGCTACATCCAGCAGAGCTGGCACAAGATCTCCCTGCCTGCCTCGGAGAGAAAACCCTTCGCACTGACCAGCAGCTCCCAAAATAACGAGAGGCATCTGCTGGAATTAGTCACGGAGGGGAATTATCACGTCACCCAGAACAATGTCATCTGCTGAGATGCTCTAAGAAATGATCTTCAGTCCAATTAAATTTATCGTTGCCTTTCCACGCTGCCAGGCTCCTCTTCGGGGAGCAGAGATCCAGCAAAGCCCTTGCGTCAGCATTTCCTCCACGCCTCGCTTACCAGCCTGCATCACCAGTTAAAATAAATACATCTCCCTTTCAGGACGACTGGAACCTGCTTTTTTACCTGAAAGGGGCGACTGGGAAGTTGCTGCAGCAGGGTTTGTGCCTGCCCAGGGGCATGGGCTGCTGCTGGGCAAACGCTGGGCATTGCAGGAGTTCTTTAGCTCCCTAATTTTCCCTCTGCTTTGGACTAAGGGGGAAAATACTGCTTTTTTTTCACTCTGCAAAGATTGTTTTTCCCCCTATTTTTTTTTTCTTGCAGCGGGGCAGGATCACCATGTCCCTCAGAGCAGCATAATGCCATTGAAGTCAGTGAAACACAAGGTGCTGTCAAGCGTTAGGTGATGCCCAAAGCCAAGCCAAGGATGTGCTGTACTTCCCAGGGCCGGGCAAACAGTCCCTGATGTCCCAGAGCATCCCAAACCGCACCGAACGACCTGGAATGGAGCCCGTTTAATTAACAAAAGGATCTGCAAGAGGATCGTCGCTCGTTGCCAAACGCATAACCTCTCATTAGGTCCTCGGAGGAAAGGAATAATTACTCTTGCAATCTACGGGGCGGTCAAAAATACGCATTTATCCCCTCCCCCGGCTGGGATGGGTGAGGGGAGCTGCTCACCCTGCCTGCAGCTGGACAGAGGGGGTACCCAGGCAGCTCCCCACGACAGCCCCACCACATCCAGGCACCGGGCACACTGATGACCCCCGTGGACTTTGCAAACACCCCAGGAAAAACCAAAAATACAGCAACCAGGAACGCTGCGTTGTCTTCGGGAGTCTCAGTGGCACAGGGATGAAACCAAGCAACTGTGAAAACAGAGTGAAAACAAGAAAAAAAACCCCGCAGCTTATCAGGCAGCAGCAGGTCTGCAGCAGGCAGTTTGGAGATGGAAAAAGCTGCTTTTCAAGTCAGCCTCCCTGGGCAGCAGGGCTGGGGGGAGCCCAGATGCCTCCCCACCCTCACACGCAAGGGGGCTCTGCCTGCTGGTGAGAGGCAGATGTAGGAAGGTGAGGGGAAAAAGCAGAATAATTAGGGGGGAAAAAAAGGCATTTCAGTTGCTCTGTTTGGCAAAGCAACTTCTGATCCAAAGAGTGGAGCAAGGAATCACCTGCTGAGCTCCATGGGGCAGCATCAACCAAAAACCTAAAGCTCCATCTACTTCCCTGGCCTGGCAAGTGTTTCCTGAGGCTGGAGTAATTCCGAGGAATTTGTGTACAAGCCAGGATTAAGAACCAAGAGGGAAAACAGAGGGAATTCTCTTAAGTACAGACTAGGCCACAGAGCTGAGCTGCTGAGGCTGCAAAGGGGCATTTTCTACTCACACTGCACCCAGAGGGATGGGGACTGGGCAGGAGTGACTGCAGAGGGGGAAGAAAGATGCTGGAAGAGCTGCCACCATCACGTTTGATTATTTACTTCAGTTAGACAAGAGAGCTGCAATTTGATCAGTACTGTTGAAGACTGAAATCAGATTTTATTCCACTGGATATGGTGATGCCACGACGAGCAGAGTCAGCACTGCTGGAGCACACAGCACAGCCAAGAAGCACACAGACCTGCTCTCAACCTCCCCACAGCCTCCCAGAGCCTGGATTTGTGATCAGTTCCTACAGGATGGAGCTTCCAAACAAACCTGACAGCCACTAGAGGAGGTTTAACTGGGATTTTCCTGAGCCCAACCTGCCTCCATCCACCTGGCAGTGGTTTGTGTCAGCACGGCAGGGTCCTGAGCTCAGCACATCCCAAAGTCAGCCCGGACACTCCCAGGAAAAACTGCATTTTAACCAAGACCACACGCAGAGAGGCTGCAGACTCCAACCCTCCATAGAAATACCCACACCACCAGCCCAAGCTCCCAAGGCAGCAGGGGGGTTGGGATCACTCTGCGCTGCCAGGGCATCACCCACCCTGCCCACCAATGCTCGCTGAGCATCCGACGGAGCCAGGATTTCAAGGTGGAGTCTGATGGGAGCAGAAGGTGCAGGAAAAGCGGCAGCAAGGATGCAAATTCCCGCTGGGCACCGGCAGGAGCTGCTGACTGGGATGGGGTGAAAGGGGAGGATAGGACGGGGAGGGTAAAACGGGTTTTGTTAATCGACGGCACCCCGAAAGCTGCGGGATCGCGGAGCCAGCATCGTGTGAGCGGCTAAAGAGCTCCTCCTGCCGAGAGCCTGCTGGGATAGGGGGCTGGCACTGCCCACCGCCTCTGGGTACCACTCTGCTGGAGGGTGGAACGGGATGCCTCGCTCCAAGGAGGAAAGGTGCTGCTGCAAAAGCCACACACAGGCTCTTTACTCACCCACGGTTCCCAGACTGACCCTGTCCTCCTCTCAGTTGTGCATGGTAGGGGTAAGAACCCCACAAAAATAACACAAAACCCACGGAGCAAGTGGGAAACTGAAATGCTCTGGGGATGAGATGCTGCACCAGGCTGGGGAGTGGGAACAGGCTGATTTTTTTTAATTAAAAAGCCACTTATGAAAAAATTGTGAGGTTTTTTCTGGCTGCTGAAAAGAGGAGACATCTGGATGCAGCTCTATAGATCAATCTGCACAGGAGAGAGGGAGAACACAAACTCAGTAAGCTATATCCCAATAAATATAATGCAAGTGTGCTCTGAACGGAGCAGATTAGGACAGGATTAGAGTGCAGGATTCTAGGGCAGCATCCAGAGCTCTCGTATATTTTGCCATCTAAAGATTAGATATTTTAAAGCTCCGATGCATGAGTCTGAGCAAGGGAGGCTGGAAAAGCAGCCAGGGCAAAGGCATCATGCCCAAATAAATTCCTCTCTCTGTGTGTAAACACAGCCCCAGAAAAAGGGACAGGGCTGAAGAGTGTGACCTGCCACTTTCAGCATCCAAAACACCCCCTGACAGGGAGTTCCCCACTTTTATGACAAGATGCAGGGAAAGTATTTCCTGGGTTTTCAACCTGTTGCCCAGAAATGCCATTTGCATCCCCCCTGGTCCCTGTTGCCACAGGCTGTTCCTGATTTTAAACACATCTGCTGTAAATCCTGTCAGTCATCTTTTCCCTGAGCTAAAAGCCTGTTTAATCACCGTGTGCAGGGGCAATCCCATCACTCAGAGCCCTCTGCTTCCTGCAACCCAGCTTCAGTTTGGAAGGGGGGTCGTGACAAAACCCCAAGTCCCCACCAAAAGCCTTTTGCTATTTCAGGATCTCATCCTGTTACCCAAGTGCCATCATTTTCTTGGTGAGATTACTGAACTTGGAGAGCCTTTGAGTAAGTTTAGCATCTCAGGATGCTAGAGCTCTAATTTAGCATCTCTAGATGCTAGATCTTTAGTAATGCTTAGAAAGCAAATAACAATGCAGGTGAAGAATGATGTTCACCATGTATTTCACACCCTTACTTGCTTCTCTTGACACACACTTGTACCAACACAAAAACACACCAAATTAGCCCTGCAGATCACAGCCCTCGTGCCATTGGTCAGTCCCTAGAGCTCTCTGCTATTTTCTCTGGCTGTATTTAGCCACAATGAGTACTTTAAATATTCAGAATTAAGAGATACCATCTGTCTGGTCATGGCAATAATTTTATCACCAGCGTGAGCTGCCTCCTCCCACGTCAAATGAGACCACAAGAGATATGGGATAAAAAAAACCCCCAAAATCAAACCAAACCAACCAACCAAACAGCAGAAATGAGGGTCAGTTCCACTATTGTTTCATCTGTGAGATGCTCAGCTCCTCACTACACCAGCCAAGTGCTCACACTGCACTGCCCACATCTCCCACTGCAATCAAAAAGAAAAAGGAAGCCCCCCACAAAAGGTGACCTGTTGGCTGCTCTTTGTATGAGATCTTCAGCATCACACTGCTAAATTTCCAGTATTTTAATTGCCTTCACCAGCAAAAGCAACACAAAGCAGCCTGGTGCTTTCCCAGGCTGCAGGAACCCTGTGGCACAGCTTTGGGGGGCTCACTCCAAACCAAAGGAGTTTGCCAGGGGCTGGGGAGAAGAATTTGCCCTCCATGAAAATAAACCAAACTTGGCTACATCTCAGACTGACAAAATGTGAACAGAAATCTACACTGCCAGCTCTGGAGGCTGCAGCGTGGGCTCGCCCAGCAGTGCCTCGGGAGTCCGTGACCTCCATAAATACTTTCCACATGGAACATTTCCCAACAGCCTGCTCTGCTAAAAAAAAAAACAAAACCCCAAACCAAAGTTGCCTGAGTGCTTTTGTGGCCATCTAGATAGAACATTGCACCTCCGGGCTCTCAGACTGCAGCTGCCCAAGCACAGAGATGCTATTTTAGCCAGGCATGAGCAGAATACTGGGAGGATTTGCTGTCACAGTGAGGACAGACCCAGCCCACCCAGTTTGGTCTCCCAGAGCTCAAACCCCAGCTGAGTGTGGAGGGAAAGAAGCTGTGAGATGAGCACCCCGCTGGATAATGAGACCCCAGAAGAAAAATACTTAAAAAATACTCTTTAATACCCCCAAAAGAGAAATACTTTGGTGACCAGAAACCAACTAAGCTCCTGCACTGCTGCATTTTTGGTTAGTCCATACTAGGCTGAAGATGAATGGCAAAAGAACTAATAATCCTATAGATAAAATTAATGAGCATTTAGTAAGTGTTTCTTGTTACTGGTTCATTACTTCTACATGCAATTAAATAGCTCTTAATAAAAACAGGGGGTTTATTGCCCTGTCTTCAGGCCAGACCTATGGATATCTGAAGACACCTGGGAGGCAAAACAAGCAGTGATGGAAAATAAAACAGTCAAGTGCTTCTAAAGCTAGAAGAGCAAAAATCCTAGAGAAAGGAGGTCCCTGGAAGGTCCCTCCCATCCTGCAGCAGAGCTCTCTGCACAGTCCTGGCCAGCAGCTGGAGCCATGACATGAGTGGGACGTTTCCATAAAGACAGTAAATGTGTTTGTCTTATTTCAGTTTTCAGCTCGGGCTGGCCGTGGGCAAGCAACAACCTCTAGGGAAAGCAAATGTTTTGAAGAAACTTTTATTAGAAGCACAGAAAACGTCTCTGCTTTCCACATGGGATGCTATCCCTTCCTAATGAATCTCTCCTGAAACAAAACAAGGTGACAACACTAAGCACACTGGTGTCTTCCTCACCCATCATCCCCAGCCTGCACCCTCTTTCCCCTCATCCCAGCATGGATGAGACCTTCTCCCTCGGACACTAACACACAAGCCACATATTTCACCCAGACAGACCCTGGTTCCCAAGCTTTCAGTGGATTTGCTCCAGTTTTAGGGCAGACAGGGACAGAAGCTGCATTGAAGCACCAGCCACATCCAGAACACCCCTAGTTCCCACGTTTGCTTCTCTGCCACCCTTTTAACACACATAAATAAATGGAGTTTTCTTTGAAACATCAGGAGGAGTTGCATGCAGCTGTGACAGGGGCGGTTGGGTAGATGGGCACAAACAAAGCCAGAAGCAAAATCCAAAGTTTTAAGAGAAACACATCAGATGCATTTAGCTCTGCTCAGCACCAGCTGACCAAGCATTGCTCAGAGAGAGAAGAGCAGCTACCAAAGCAGATGTCTGCAGGCTTTGCAGGCATGCCCCAGGGCGCGCGCGTGGAGTTGGGGGCATCGGGCACATCACCCCCCGTGTGCCAGTCCACGAGCAGCCAAGGTGCCAGGCAGGGGTACCTGTAGTGCATTCCTGTCTCGGCCGGCACGCTGTCCTGCAGAGACAGCCCGTGCAGGTGCAGGAACCTCTCCAGCTGCTTCAGCTCCCCGTCCCGGCTCCGCTTGCCCGGCCAGCCCGCGGCGGGAGGGCAGCGCCTGGGCACCGCGCTCGCCTTCCTCCCCTTCAGCAGCCCCTCGCTTGGCTTCGGCAGCCCGGGCTTGTGGGGAGGGATTTCAGCACACGAGGCCTTGTACAAATGCATGCTGCACCCCCTGAGACCCCCGAGCCCAGCAGGTGATGGATGGTGGGGTCCTGAGGAGAGAAGCCAGAGCCGGGTCGTGGCGCCCGAGAGGACCGCGGGGCTATGGAGCAGGATTTTTCCTCCCGGTCATTCTTTATATGACTGCAACTGGCTCGTTTTAATTGATGCCCGGGGTGGGTTCTGGCCAAGAGCAGCAATCTTACTCATCTGCTGAAACCCAGAATGGGCAAGCGCTGCAAGGGGCAAGACCTGCCAGTGGGAATAGAGCACCCACCCTGTTTCCCAGGTCTTATATTTAGATAATGAGCAATATTTGTTTGGGATGCAATCCAAGGCCAGTAAATATTAAAACAAATATTCTCACAGGGTTTATTTCAGGCCTGGTCATCTGAGCACTGCGAGCATCTCTTATGCAAGTCACTAAAACATTTTGTTTTCTCATAGTTCAGGTTACTCAGTCTGTAAACTTCCCCAGTATCTGCGGCCTCCTGGGGCTGTCACAGTTAATTTGCAAACAAACACCAAGAAGAAAAAGTCACCTAAAAAAAAACAGAGAAGGGAAATACTTGAGAAAGGATGAATGTCACTACTGCTGGAGGGAGCACCCACACATTTTTTGCTTCTCAGGGGCTTCATCCCTGAGGTGTGATGGGAAACCACCAACACCAGCACCCTCCAGGCAAGGTAACACCCCAGAGGACCACGGTGACCTTGGCTGGTCCACGGCCACCAGAGGCTTCTCTTCTATTTTAAAAACTCAACCCATTTTCTGCCATTTCAACCCCAAATACACCGGAGGAAAAAATAAATAAGTTAAATAATCAAGTGATGGATGTATCATGAACTCAACTAATCCTTAAATCTTTCCAAGCAGATAAAGAAAGACTGATCCCCAACCTAGAACATATTTTGAAAAGATTATAACTCAATGTCAGAGAGGGGAGTTGGGTGGGGACGTGGGGATCACCGGGGTGTTCTTTCCCTGGAACTGGCAGATCAGGATCCAGATCCCTGCTCATCTACATGGCAAGGTGAACCCATGGCAAAGAAATGATTCCACAGTCACTTCAGCCGTAAGAGTTTGCCCAGTTTGGAGTTTCAGGGGCTTAGGTGAATCAGCATCATCAGAAACTTGGCTCTTCCAAAACTTATTCCCCACTTTTTTACTTTTCCAGCTTCATTTAAAGCCACTGGTGCCCAACCACAAGCTCCTGTGGCTGATGAATGCTGTGCCCAATAAACTGCTCATTCTGAGGCTACAAACCCACCCTTATTAGTTATTTCTGTACTTAATGACTCCTTGCTCTCTCTTGTAGCTTTATCTTGTTTTCCATTCAGTTACCCTGTTTCTAATTTCCATACTAATGACATTTTGATTAATTTCTAATCCCAGAGCATCTGCAAGGTCTCGGTCTGTGCCAGGCACTTGGGGCACCCCCCCTCCTGCCTGGGATTAGGGAAGATCTCACCCCAAATCCCCACTGTTACTGATCCACTCGTGTCTTGCTGGGGAAAACGCTGAAACCCCCATTTGGCTGCAGCCCCATCCCTCGAGGTGAACAAACCCCTCATCCTCCCTCCACCAGCTCCCAAAACCACCCTGTCCCCACCATGCTGCTGCTGGGGGACAGTGGGATTGAGGCAGCACCACTGGGCAGGTCCTATCTAGATTCCTATTTCATTAAAGGTCTTATCAGTGCAGGAGATTAGAGACTTGCACGTCTAATTTCCACTAATACCAAGATCCCCTTATATATATATTTTTTTTTTCCAAGGAGCAAGATCAGCTGCTGGAGGCTGTGCCATTTAAGATCAATTAGAAACTCAGCAGCTGCAGGTTTTCCCTCCCCAGCAGCTCATTCACCACTGCCCAGCTCAAGGGAAGGGAAGACAGAGAGCTGGGGCCACCAGCACCCAGAAAAGGCTTTCCTGAGGTTTTCCCTGTCCCCGCATAGCAGCAACTTCTTGACTAAATTCAAACGAAGTTACAGCCACTTGGACAAAACAGGAATAAAGCTGAACATCCATGAGCAGCTTGTGCTGAAGAGGCTACAGGAACTCAGCAACAAGTTTGTGGAGTTTCCAGCTCGCCGCGGTGCAGGAGGGGAAAGAAAAACTGGAATAATCAGAAAAGTCAGGCTGGTAAAGCCAAAAAGCTATATATACTAGTGGAGTGTAAAGTGCTAGTGGCTGGAGAGCTGCTGGGGCACATACCTGTGGGGCATGCCGGTGGTGTAGGCGATGGTGAACTCGTGGGAGAGCTCACAGACCCGCAGGTACCAGTTCATCTCCAGCTCCCGCAGCAGAGCCAGGCGCCGGGCACGCTGCTGCTGTGGCCCCGGCCGGGCTCGGGTCTCCTTCCCGCTCTCCGAGGAGCTCTTCAGGGCTCTCTCCCTGCTCCCCAGGGAAAGCACCGACTGCTTCCTCAGCTTCAGGCTTTCCTCGGGGTTTTTGCCCCCCACGGTGCCCGTGCGAGCCGCCAGCATCTTGGCGTGCCCCCCCCCAGGCGCCGAGTGGTCGCTGCCCTCAAATCATGGGAAGTGATTTTCAGTGCCCACTTCCCTCCCTCGAGAACCTTATGCCAGAGCTGTAATTAGATCCGTGCCCGTGGAGCTTAAGGGGGAAAGAAGAGCTGCGAGCTCCTCATGGAAACATCTGTAAGCAGCTCTTCCCCGCCGGCGAAGCGAGGGGGGCAGCTCTGGAAACAGCAGCAACAAATACCCACGTGCCAAGAGATGCTCCCAAACTGGGCTCGCCCAAAGCTATGGGATGGATAGAGGTGGGAATGCAGCTCGCTGCAGCTGGAAACGTGGAGAGGGTCCAGCCAGGGGAGTGTCACTCGTGTCACCTTGGCCGCGGTTCCTGCCGGACGCGCCCTCAGAGCGTCGGGGTCTTCACTGACCCGGCCACGTTACTGCCGAGCTGGCTGCTCCATCCCTCATCTTCCTCCTCCCACCTGCAGCCCTCCAGCCCCCCGGCTCACCCGGTCCAGCGGGAGCTTCCATTGTCCAGGGGAGCTGTGGAAATCCGGGGGTTCAACAGCCTCGGGATGGGATGGAGGTGGCGGCTCCTCCCGCCGAGCGAGGGGCGCTGGGGGGACCCGCAGGGAAGCAGCGGACACCGGCTCGGGATTAACTCCCCTCTCCGGTTGGAAATGCAAAAGCTGATACAGAGATTACAGCACTAATCACAGCAGCCACTTTAGCAGCACAAACACGGCCTCGTTTGGAGAACAACGAGGGGGAAAAGCCCACAAGCAGGATGGTAAAGCCGTGGCTCTGGCCAGGGGAGCAGTCGGCCGCCCGTGCCCTGCGCAGGAGACACGTGTCCCCCCGGGAGAGGCAACTGGGCAGCAGCTGCAGAGGGATCAGGGGGATGGATGAAGAGCTTCATGGGATCAGGGAGCTCCGGAGGTCTCTGCTCCAGCCTTCCACACACAGCAGGTCTGATGCCAGCCCTAGATGAGTTTTCACACCCAGGTCCTGCAGATGCCCAAGTGTGGAAATGCCCAGCCCTCCAGGAAACCCCCTTCCCACTCTGCTGAAAAAACTCCTCCTAGGATCCATCACAAAATTCCCAAGCTGTGGCAGGTGTCCCCTGCCCTACCATCTGCCACCTTCCTCTCTCCCTTCCAGGCACTCTCAGGCTGCCCTTGGGTCCAGCTTGGACCATCCCAGTTCTCACCACCCCTCCTGAACCTGGTCCCTCCAGGCTTTGGCCACCCAGGCAGCACCCACCGGGTCCCCAAGCTGAGGTCCTCCTGAGCAGAGTGGTCCTGGCTATGATCTCTGGCCATGCAGCTTGGTGTGGGGTCCGGCACAGGGCAGCAGCTCTCTGCTGGCTCACTGCGTTTCAAGGTGTGCTGCAGTAAAAAAAAAGCACTTTTTAGGTGCTTTTTAAGAAAACATTTCCGTTCCCTTTTGGAAGGAGTCCTGTAAAATTCACCTTCCACAGAACCTGGTGTTATCTGACCTATTTAGCAGAGGCAGCACGAAAACATTCGCTGGAAGTTTTGCAGAACTCTAGAAAAAATGACTCAAAACTCGAGCTGCTCAGAGAACTCTCATTCTGTGCCCGCTCTAAAACATCCCCTCATTTGTCATTAGGCTTCCTCACACTTCCCAGAAAGGAAAAGGTTTCCAGGGACTCCAGAGGCCCTCAAATCAACCCTGAGCAGTTGAAGCGATACACACTGATTTTACAGAGGATTAAGTTCATGCCTTATGAGACTCTTCAGCTTCACTCACTCGGAAGTTGGCCAACAACAGCAATAAACTTCTGGAATGGTTGTCTAAGGGGCACGCTGCACTTACTCAGCTTTCTGGGCTGGTTTCCTCAACCACAGAAACACCCAAAGGCCTTGCAAGGTGTCGCCTTGGCAGGCGAGGGAAGGAAAAGCAGCTGCTGGGCAATTTGCTGCTCTCCAAGGGGAGCATTGTTGGTGGTGCAGCAGCCTATTGTGAGGGTGGGTGTCCCTGTCGTGTCTCGTTTAGGTAGGTAACACTATCAGGTGTTGTCCCCGGGGGGATGATATATTCTGGCAGGTAAGGAGACCCCAGCTCACCTTATAAAAGATGCAGCAAGATTGTTTTCCTGAAAGCAAAGCTGGCCAGCTGGCGTTAAACATTGATGCCCCGTTTCCACTCCTGTTCTGCAGCACCAGCTCCCTCCCCTGCTCTGCCTGGAGCCCCCAGCACCAGAAACCCCCTTGGGTACTTACCCACCAACACCCTGCTCGTGGAAAGGGTGGCCAGCCCCTCTAGTGCTCCCCAGATGAGGGCTGGTGGTTCACTGCTGACCAGTTTGCCATGAGCTGCAGGGAAAGGGAGGTGGCAGCACCCGGGGGGATGCATCAGCCTGAAACCACTGTAGGTTTGGGTACAGGATCAAGGTACAGTCCTACTGCAAGTGAAGCATCAAACTGAGCCCTGCTAGGGCTGGGAGCATCACCTTCCTTAGGTGCTTTTCCCAGGAAATCACTGGTTAAAATAACAGGCTGTCCTGACTACAATTATCTCTTTCCAACATTTATACACTGTGTATAAAAACAACTTTAGGAGCTCTTTGATTACAAACTATAGCTTATTATTATTGATGCCCTCACTCCAGGCCTTGAAAACTTCTCTTCAAACACGATAAAATTCGATTTTCATCCCACCTGCCATCCCTGGAGATGGCCACACCACACGGGACCATCTCCGTGCCACTCCCCGGGCAGGAGGGTCACCCGGTGCCCACCCCTGGCATGGCAGGTCCTGGATCTCAGCAGAGTCCCCATGGGGCCCCTGCCAAGCTCCCCCCAGCCCCAGCAGGAGGGTTAATCTCCCCGCTGCCGAGCTAATGCCCTGCACTTATCTGTATTAACCGCTCAATCCCCAGCTGCCTGGAGCCAAGGGAGGTTACAGCAACAACAAGCTGTGGGGAGGTACACAACAGCCGCTGGGAACAATCAAACAACCCCAGCAGTGTTGCTCCTGTTGCCTGTTTTCAAGCAGAATATTCCCGTGGAACCCAGACTTGCCACCTCTGGAACCACTTTAAGATATTTTCCTCTGTCTCAGAGCCATCAGTGAGCCCAGAAAGCCAATCTTATCCTAGGCTGCAGCAGCGTGGGCAGCAGGTGAGGGAGGGGATTCTCCCCCCTGCTCCACTCTGGGGAGACCCCCCTGGATCTGCATCCAGTGCTGGAGCCCCCAGCACAGGAAAGATCTGGAGGGGCTGGAAGGTGTCCAGAGCAGGGCCACGAGGATGCTCAGAGGCTGGAGCAGCTCCTGTGAGGACAGGCTGAGAAAATTGGGGGTGTTCAGGCTGGAGAAGGCTCCAGGGAGACTCAAACTCCTCAAAACTCCTTCCCCTCCCCAGCTTCCAGCCTCTCCAGAAGTGTGTGTGTCCCCCCCTGGGTTTTCAGGGCATCTGAAGCCTCTCTGCAGGGCGAATTAGCAGCAGCTAACGAGGGGGGAGGTCCACATTTTGAGGTTTTTAAGCAGAAAACTGCCAATCCTTCCTCAGGTAGAGGCTGAGCTGGAAAATATCTGCAAGTGATACCTCAGTAAACATCTAGATTTCAGCCCAGAGCAGCCCAGTAATTTTCAAATGCATGATGCAATTAGCAGCAGTCTAAACGATAGCCTTTAGGAGAAGGCACTGCTCCACCCTGCCTTCCACTTCAGGTAATTGAAACCCCATCAGGGCAAGATTCATTAAGGTCCTTAATTGGTTTTAAGTGGTTCACCCTGCTCTGACAGCATTTAAATGTAGTGACTTATGAACAGCACGACCTGGGGAGAGCCCCGAGCTGCTCAGCTGGCAGCACCCACTGCTTTGGGCCCTGGCAGAGATGGACAGATGCCCA
>JAOEGS010003868.1:35007-73700 GCA_025447755.1 Corythornis vintsioides
GACCTGGGGAGAGCCCCGAGCTGCTCAGCTGGCAGCACCCACTGCTTTGGGCCCTGGCAGAGATGGACAGATGCCCACGGGCAACCCCAGCAGCCTGCAGAGCCAACCTGGGAGGCACCTCTGAGATCCTCTCCTCACCCAGCTTCACTTTGTAGCAGGGCCTGCTGGGACAGGACAAGGGGTGATGATTGGAAACTAAAAGAGGGAGATTTATATTGGATATAAGGAAGAAATTGTTGGTGCTGAGGGTGGGGGGAGCCTGGCACAGGGTGCCCAGAGAGGTGGTGGCTGCCCCATCCCTGGCACCATCCCAGGGGAGGCTGGCTCTAAGAAACTTGCTCTGGTTGCAGATGTCCCTGCTCCCTGCAGGAGCTGGACTGGATGATCTCCAAAGGTTCCTCCCACCCAAACCAGTGTAGGATTCTGTGATCCTGGCAGTGCACAGGACATCCCTGCCCCGTGGTCAATACTCACATCCCTGCAGCAACAGCCAGGATCCCAAACCAGAGCCAGGATCCCACACCAGCCTTCTCAGGGTGCTTCCAAAGAAAAGTTCAGTGAGGCAGGTCAGGCACTCCCTGCTATTTTCTTGTTCTTGGAATAATCTGGAAATGGATCTGCCATCCCATCACCCTGAGGAACAGAGGAGCAACCCTCCCTTTGTTCATGACAAGCAGGCAGGACCTTGGAAACAAGGAATAGGTATAAAGTTATGTTTTAAATGATGCAATGTATATGCTCAAGTTTCATTTTGCTTTTAAAACTACCCCCCTCAGCACTCTCCTCCCCAGCTCTGCAGGTCAGCTCCCCCCAAAACCCCTCAACAGTGGGGCCAGGACCCTCCTGCAGGGCCAGGACATAGAGGAAAATAAATAGCTGCATCTTGGGCATTGCTGGGTAACCAAGAGCTACAAAGATCTACAGACTGCAGCTGAAATCTCAACAGCCAACACAACAGCAATCAGTGTTACTGTATCTGGGTATATCCAGTCCTCTCCTGGCAGGCAGCTCAAAACCATTTCACCTCCTGGCTCCAGAAACACGGTGCTGTGGGAGCCAGGGACCATCTGAGCTCGTGAGATGCTCTCTGAGATTGCTGGGCATCAACTAGTGCACTGGGAGAGCAACTCCAGCCCCTGCAGATCCCAGATCACACCCAAAACCAGCTGCACTGCCTATTTCTGAGCCCCCAGCTGCCTCCCCAGAGGGTGTCAGGGAGCTGGGCAGCTCAGGGAGCACAGGATCACATTCAGCTTTGACTGAGTCAAGATGATGAAATTACAATCTGAAGTGGCAAGAGGCTGTCTTCAGCCTTTTATCTTCTCAACTCATTTTTAGCTGTCATCTGGGAGCCAAATACTCATCCTATCACACCCAAGCAAAAAGAAAAATTCCTGGGTATATGTTAATTAAGGGTTTTTTTTTTTTTCCCCTTCAACAGGATCAATGACAAGCAGCTTTTCTGCCTTTGCTGTGGACTGCACCAGGAGCAAGTGGTGCTTGAGCAATTAAAATGGGGCAGGTTTTCCAAGGTGAAGGGGAATCCAGACATTCAGACCCTTCTGGAGGCTGCCCAGGACAGGGAGGTTGTAGCTGGCTCTGCACTCTGGACACGTGCACCACCCTTTGAAGCCTGAGGATCCCCTGACTGTTCAGCATCTGCTTCCAAGCAGTGCAAAAGGTGCAGAGCCACCCACGTCGTTCTTTTCTGCATATATTTCAGACAAAAAGGCTGATCCTCTTTAGTCGACAAGGTTTTGAGCAGTTAATTCCCTGCTGAGCAGCTGGAATGCTCAAAATGCAGTTTAAATTCCCCCTGGACAGGTCGGTGTGCCTGGAAGGGTGTGTTTGGTTTCCAGAGGTGGAGAGCAGGGCTGTGGGTGAGATCCAGCTCTGGCTGTTCCCAGAGCCCTGGGCCAGATGTGGGATGCTGAGCTGCCACCAGAACCTGTGGCCAGGGTCCCTGTGCCCACAGTGGCTCCTCCTGGCCCAGTGGTGCCAGAGCAGCCCAAGCAGCACATCCATGGTGAGCCTGTGTGATGCTGTTTGGGTTGCCATGGAGATCAGCACTCCAGAAGGGACTAAAAATAAACCCCAGCTCTGCAAAGCACAAAAGATCGTCCCGAATCCAAACCCTGACTCAGCCACCCTCAAACCTGGGCCGTGGGGTGGCTCAGGCTGTCCTCAGGCCCTCCCAGCTCCTCTGGCTCCTCTCCAGCAGGTGCCTGTGCTGAGGACACCAGAGCTGGACACAGTACTCCAAGGAGCAGCAAGGGGACTCTGGTGTCCGTGGCCGGGTCACGGTCCCCACAAGCCCAGGGTCAGATGGCAGCCCACGTCAGACAGGGATCAATTATGCATGGCAGCTTTTAATTACTACTTCTTCATTAAGGGAAGTGTGTGCACAAGTATGTTGGCTAACACCCTTTTTGTGCAGTGAGGGTGAGCCTGGACACCCTGGTCCAGCAGGGACATGCACAGTCCCCAAGTCCTGCCCCAGACACAGCCCCTCAGATCCCTGTGAGATCCACTTACCCCAGAGCTTTTCTCCATGGAAGAAGTTCCTGCCACAGTTCCTGCTGGACTCCTGGTTCTGCTGATGGGAACAAATGATGTCTGCAGTGGTTACACACCCCCCCTTGGGGTGGGTTTGTATGGGTGTTTTTTTTGTCTGCCTGCCCTTTATCAGTTTAGGATGTCACAGGATGATTTGGGTTGGAAGGGACCTTGAAGATCATCCAGTTCCAACCCTCTGCCACAGGCTGAGACACCTCCCAGCACACCAGGTTGCTCAAAGCCCTGTCCAGACTGGACACTTCCCTTGCTCAAAGCCACCTCTGCTCCCAAACTGCTTTGGAGTGAAGCCTCTCGTGGTCTCCTTACCTTGGAGCCCTCCAGCAGCTTCTCTGTGAACTCCCTCAGTGCTCTCCTGAAACACAGAGGGGTTTGCCCCAGAGCTATGGAAGAAAAACACACACAGTGAGATGTTGGGAGACTCCCAGCAGGAACACAACCCCCAAAAAAGCCCAAAGGGACACTCTAGTGATCTAGTTTCTACATGTAAGGCTTCCCCCCCCCCGAAAAAAAAAGCAAGCCACACTGATGTTCAAACATAATATTTTTATTTGTGGATAAAAATTAAGGCTCACAGTACTTTTATCATTTCACAAGCAGAAAAATGTTAAAAATTGAGAATGGTGGGGAATGCCCCCAGTACAAATTCCTCTAACTGCTGACATGTTCTACTGAAGACTCCAGGTGAACAATTGTACAGGGCAGCTACAGTTATTAGTTTGTAAACTAGGTGCTAAATAGATTTTTTTTTTTAGGAAATGTGAACAGATTATTCCATTTCTCTCCACTTCTGGCTGTCTGATACACATGGATCCCATAAAAAACACTCAAGAACTGCTGGGATGCTACCAACCAACCTTCTGGAGAACAACCCACCACGTCTACAACACACAGCACTGGTGTCAAGGGAGGGGGAAGAGTGCCAGAGGTCACAGATCCCACTGCAGCATGGCATTGCCATTAGAGTGCAACAGGTTGTGCCTAAAATTGTCAATATCCAGCTTTCTGGCTTGAAAAACCCCAGGGAAGCACACTCCTGAAGAGCACAGCAATGGCCACCAAGCTCCACCTGGTTACAGATGTGACAGCAGCTCGGGTGATCAGGCTAAAGATAAGATGTTGAAGTGTTTGTCCAGCTCCAGCACACACCTTGCACATCACACCTCTCACACATCACACCCTTCCTTCAGATACAGCTCCAAAAGGGCTTCCAAAGTGTATAAAAGATTCCCCCCCAGATCTTCTGCAGGCTTGTGGCCAGAGGTGCAGCAGGTGCTGCAAACCCCCAACCCCACGGGCACCCCCATCACCACAGGAGTTTGCTGAAGTTCCCTCCTAACTCTGGGACTGAAGCTGATTTACCCAGAGACCAGCTAAGCATCTGAGTCAACACCGAGGAGAGGTTTGGGTTCAGGAGGTGCTCTGGGCTCCCTGCATCATTTTTGTGCAATTCCTTCTGTTTGCCTCCTTGCTGTCAAGGCAACAGGTGGCAGCAGCAAGAACAAGGCTTCTCACAAGAAGCAGCAGCTGCCACAGCACTAAAAGGCTGAGGGGTTTCCACAGCACACCAAGGAGCCCCATCCCTTCTCATCGTGCCCTTTACATCCCAGATACCAAGGAAGCCAGGAAAACAACCATCCTCAGCTCTCCCTGACAAAGCAGGAACATGGGATCCAAGGCCATCATTTCACAAGGGAGCTTTCTTGGGAGACAAGACAATTAAGATGATTTGTTTCCAGCAGAACCCAGATCCCACCCTGACTTACAGGGGTCCTGACCAACAGCTCTTGCAGATCACAACCCAGTAATAAACCAACACTTGGATTGATGCTACTCCACCCCCAGCACACAAGGCTCATGAAAGGGCTCAAAGAAGCTATAATTGGTGTGAGGAGGGAGTTACTACCCATGGTTTATAAAGGGGGCAACTGGCATACCAGTTTAGATGGGTTTGCCTAGATCTCCTGTCCCCCCAAGGGGGAGCAGAGGCTATCACACCACATCCTCCCCAAGTGAGCAGCCACCCCTCAACACCACAAGCAACAGAATGAATTTACACGAGTTTGCCTTTTCATCCAAGCAGAAATTAAACTCAATTTCCCTAATGTGTAGGCAGTAAATGTGAGAACAACAGGAGAATGTGTGCAAAGGAACAACAAACGTTTCCAACCATCATTCCAGTTCACAGATCTATGCAAGTGGAAATCTAAGTAGGTACAGCCATGAAATGCTCCTTGTTATTGAACAGTTGAATACTACAGTGAACAAAAAGCAACTACTTAAAGTAAAACTGAGGGGTAAGAGGGAGGTGGCTGGGTAGATGGCCACGCTGGGGAGGCACCCAGCAGGCTGCTCAGCTCACAGCTGAACTCTGACACACAGCAACCACAGGGCACGTTCAGCTCTCAGGAGGGTGGGAACAGCTTTGCCTCGATGGGTTGGAGAGGCAGAGGTGTCTGGAGGAACCATCTCATAAATTATTGCTTACTGAACTACAGAGACAGCAGAACACGAGTGACAGGAGGGATCTACAGGGCTGGGGTGAGTCCCAGGACTCCACACTAACGACTATAACGACCTGAAAGATCAAGCTAAGTACAACACATACCCAAAAAAATAGCTTTTGTAAAAGCAGACACACAGAAAGAACCCATCATCAAGTGGAAGGGCAGCAGCTGGGCAGCAGGCTGCAGAGGGAATGGTGAGCACACACCAGACACGACGGGGGCTCGCACAGCCCAGAGCTCTCCCAACCACACACCCGGGTTCTGCTGCTCCTGTGGAGGCCCCAGAGCACGTGGAGATACCCACCCCCCCTGGCACCCAGGGAGCACCTGCTGGGGACCACGGGAGGAGGTGAGGACAGACAGACAGACAGACAGACAGACAGACAAACAGAGGTTGTTTCCTCATCTTTTAGCATCGCTCCCTCGGAGCTCAACGCTCTCGCCGTGGGCTAACACGTCCAACAACACAGCACAGAGTCTAAACAGCAAACAACAGCTACAGGGGGTCATTCCACAACTCCACAGCACCCACTACTCCATTTGGCAAAATATTTATTTATAGTAAATCCGTTGGAAAGCAGTTGGTCACAAAGAATTCAGTTTACATTGTCGGGTGGAACGACGCTTTGGGTAGAAAGAAATAAACTGTCTCTTTTCTTTTCTTTCTTTACACGGTGTACAAAACCAACCCAAACCCCAAAGAGACACCCAAGTGACAGCTACTGTAACACGCACAGAAGATGGGGAGGGTCTGGGAGAGGGGGGACAAAGGCAAAAAGCAAGAGGGGGGAACCTGTCTGCGCGCCGTTCGTTACCCGTCCGCGTCCTCAGCCCCGCTCGGGTACCATCCCCAGCACAGCTCTGCTCCAGGAGAGGAATCTGATGCAGTGTAGCAGCTCCAGTCACTCTTTCACAGTACTGCATGTCAACACTGGGAATGGTTTCTGATATGGTTTAGACTGCACACAGTACTTGAATAGAAAAAAAAAAAACAACCAAAAAAAAAAAGAAGCAACCGACAGAGTTAATTACTCCCACTCCGTGGTGCCTGGGGGCTTGGATGTCAAGTCGTACATCACCCGGGAAATGCCAGGGATCTTCTTAATCTCTGCCACCATTTTTAACACCACCTGTTGGGGAGAAAAGCAAATGCATCAGAAGAAAGGAGGTAAAAAGGGGGGCTGATGAAAACTATCCAAAAACAGCTTAAAAGGGAAAACTTTATTCACACGAATCCTGGTACACACAGGAGGGAAGGAGCCTGGAGCTGTTAGCACACTGCCACCAGTTCAGCAATAAAACCAACTGAAAACCTCTAGCTTCATGGTATCAGTTAGGTTTGGAATACACCCAGCTTTTGGCACTGGCAATAAATCAGGTGAGAAATGCTCCCCCTCAAGGCAGCAGCTTCCCAAGCGAGTCCTGGTTCAGCAGGACAGGGGCTGCTCCCTGTCACTATCCATCACTGGCAGGTTTCTCTCAGCCCATCATCTCCAGATGAACCATCAAACACAAAGCAGCAGCCAGCAAGAAACAGAAAAAAGGGAGCTCTAAAGGTAAAAAAAAATAAACCCAAAGGGCCATCCAAAGGAAAGAGGCTCCACTGAGAGCTGTTCTCCAGGGCTGGCCATCAATTGCTGTTAGCAAAAGCATCTGAGGTGAGAACTTGCTGATCCTTACAAGTTCAGCTGCCTTAAAATTCCCTCAGTTCACAGCAAGGCCACTTCCATGGTGAGCTGTTCCACAGAGCAAGTGCAAATCAAAACACATGGCTCTCCACAGAGAAGCACTTCAAAGATTTGAATCAAATTTGACTGTTTTCCCCATAAATACAGCTGTTTTCCACAGCTTCACCACCTTGTTACCACATCATCACCTGGCCTTAAAGCAACCACTTTATATTCTAAAGAAAGTGGGATTTTTTTTTTGTTTGGGTGTGGGTTTTGTGGTTGGTTGGTTTTTAAATACAAACTTCAAGGTCAGGCTCATTTTATATAGTGGAATAGACTACAGGGTACTTCACCTTGATTTGGATCTTTAAATGGACATGGTCTGCCTTCAGGCAGAGGGTTTTGCTCACAAACATTTACTAAACAATGCCTGCACACTTCTGAAGTACCTTTCAAACCCTGTGCTCCCCTGATGCTACATTCCCAGGGGGGACAAAGTGCTGGAAACTGAACGTGGATAAAGCTTCCCAGAAAAATATCCCTGACTTCAACTCCTAGATCCTTTCAGTGGCCTAGATAATGGACTGCACCCAGAGAGACCAAGCAGTGGGTGCAGGTAAAATCAGAAGTGGCAGTTCTGTAAGGTGGGGTACTGCCAATTGCTAATGCAAAACATCATTTTCAAGTGCCAGGAATGGTTGGGATCTTGTTTCTTTTTTAGTTAATGGTGTTTTGGCTCAGCTCTGCTGGAAAGCCTTTGTCAGACCCATCTGCCAGCTTCTCACTTTGTTACAGGCTTTTTTTTTCCCCCCCAAAACAACACCACCATATTTCTCCTAATGAAAACCAAGGAAGAGACAAAAAAACCCAGCAATAAAATTCAAGTGAAGGCAAGCAACTGAGAGGGAAGAAAGCCAAACTGAGTCATCTACCAAAGCAGCTCATGTGGAAAAGAGATTTCAAAGCCCACATTACCTCTTCTGGAACCTCATTACCAGGAGTTGCTGCAATACCAGTCATAAAGTCACTGGTAATAAAGGTCCTGATAACCACTGATCTCTGGCAGGAGGGTTGTTTCTGCAGCGGGTCACGGTCGAAATGCAGTGGGGTCAGGATTATTGGCATCTGGCTTATTTTTCCTGCATAACCTTTGGAAAACAGCAGCACAAAGGGCATTAATTTGGGTTAAAGGCACGGGGGTGATAGAAGTTTTACCACATGTCCTTCAAATTGGATCACAGGATGGATTGGGTGGGGAGGGAGGTCCAGAGCTCACCCCCTGCACTCAGCAGGGGCATCTCCAACCAGCTCAGGCTGCTCAGAGCCTCCTCAGGCCTGGCCTGGGATGTCTCCAGGGATGGAGCCTCCACCCCCTCTCTGGGTATCCAATTCCAGTGATCAGCACCCTCAGATTAAAGAGCTTTTTCCTACTGTCTGACCTCAATCTCCCCTTGTCCTGTTACTGCAACCCCTCGTGAACAGACCCTCCCCTGCTTTCTTACAGACCCCTGAAAGGTGCTATAAAGTCCCCCTGGAGTCTCCTCTTCTTCAGGTTGAGCAACCCTCCAGCTTTTAATCTACACTTACACCTCCTGGGATGCACTAAAACAACTCAAACTGCCACTTGAAATGATCTTCAGGCGTGCAGAACAAACCCAGATCACCTCACTCATCCCTGAAATCCACCCTGAATGCCAGTTAAGATCCACTTTCCTTCCCACACAACATAACCACAGGGTTTTAGCTGCCCCCACCTCTCACTTTTGGGCTTTTAAAGTATCTCCTCCTGAAAGGCAATCCCCAGACTGCCCAGTTAATGCTGTTTAAAGGCCAATGGCTTGAGGCTGAGGAGCTGAGGAGCCCAGGGCAGGGACACAGACTCTCCCCCTGCACCAGCACCCACCTCAGCTGCTGGCACCACGAGGCTTTTTTCACTAAACAGTCTATTTTGGGGAGTGATTCCTTCACACAAAGCTGAGTGTCACCAGGAGGTAGTGAGACACAGCCACAGCTTTACCAACACGGCCAACAGTGTCAGATCCCCAGCCTCTGGAGGCTGGTTTTGTACAAACTGTGGCAAGGCAGCCTTGTGAGCACAATTTGTATTCCCAAAGGGATATCCTTTCTGACTTGATTTACCCAAAACACAGGCCAGTCTGATGAACTGCTTCCCACGTGTCACATCTTCAGATGTGCAACTAACTCATTTAAACACAAATAAATAAAGCAGCAATTGAAGATCAGAACTGCTGTTTTCCCAGATGCTGCCTGGGTGCTGCTCCCTGGGTGTTATGGGTTTGAAACATCACCAGCTGCTAGCCTGAAGTGGTTGGGTTTCCAAACACAGCTTTTACTTTAAGTAAAGAAATAGGAAACCACCACAAGTAGTGAGGATCATCAGACACTTAAGTTACTTAGGCTCCCTTCTTTCCACAAAACCTCCATGACTTAGAAACTATGTCAAGTTTCTTTACTTCAGGCAAATACTGGTATCATCAAAGAAGTAACTTGTTTGACTTTCAGCTGGTTACAGTACTTTTTGCTTTAGTTTCCACTGCAGTGAAGCACCACAGCTCTGAGCTTTGTGATGTGTCAGACACAAGCCTCAATCCCCCCAAATCCCCTACAATTAATTCTGCTAAATCCCCTGCAATTAATTCCTGTGCTTTAGCTATCAGCTTCTATAACTTTCAGGTAAGGCTCTTGCCTGTCATCCCATTAAATGATCTCTTTTTGAGACACTGGAGCCTGTAAATTTTGACAACACCACCCTAACTATACCCAGTGAGGTCTGCAGGGACCTCAAAACAAGACAAGGCAAAGTACCCACCAGACTCCCTGAGAATATTGTGAGCCTCAAAATCAGCCTGACGTAAAGTGCTGAGGACTCCTGTGGTCAGGAATGTGGGGGTGACATCTGTGGGAGGCTCTTTGACTGGTGGACCAAACACGTACACAACTCTGAAAAACAGGATGGGAGGAAAAACACAGTTTGGGTACAACTGAATAAACCTCCAACATTCTAACTCCAGCTGAATAAACTCCACATTCACACATGTTGAGTTTGTAGATACCAACTGAAAACACTTGTCTACAACCCACAGCAGAACATGCAAGCTTTATATTCTGTATTTTTGTTGGGAATATAAAGGCTGTGAGCATGGCTGGGCAGAACTATTCCAGGGCATTCCTTAATTAACAGCATGGAAAGGTTCTGAAAACACACCCTGGTAGAGCAGAACTCCCAGAGGTGGGGTAAGCTCAGGAGGGTAGTAAGAAATCCAAAAGAGCTTAAGGATGACAGCAATGCTGTAAAATCCAGCACAGCCTTTGAATCTGCACACACAATCCTGAATTTATACCTTATTTTCTTCCCTCTGCATTTGATTTAAAGAACTATCTTGCAACTCAAGATCTCACCTTGAAAAATAACACCTCTTCCAGTGTCACTTAGGTGACTAAGTTCTGCTACAAGGAACTATAAGCAGTTTAAATCAGTTCTGGATAGTGAATATCCTCCTTGCCTGCCTGTGGGCTTTGTAATTAAACATCTAAGCAGCTGCTAGAGTTATGGGATGAAGTCTCCAGAAAATGCATATTCACAAGGGAGCTCAATGAAGATTAAACTGCCAAGCTTTGGAGCTCCCCTATGTGCCACTAGAACTGACAAAGTCCCACGTGAATTTGAAATAAAGCAAAAAAAGTCATTCAATCCTGCATGACACCCCAACTCATCAGCAGGCTTGGAACCTTGCAGAGAAGGTTTTACACTGGATGTTGTCTCATTGAGTGCTTAAAGGAAAGGGGGAGCTGGGCCAGCAATTTGTCCAGTTAGTAATTCCAGGAATAAACCTGTTTTGATTTACTGTGCATTTGTCAGCCCCGGGTGATACAGACACAAACAGAATCTGCCATGGATTGAAGAGAAGGAGGCTTGTGCATGCTAAACTTCCATTTATTCAGTGGAAATGAGGAGAACTGAGGGTATTTACCTGTTGATGTTGTGGCACATGCGTGGTATGAGCCTGGCAAGAAACATCAGAGACTCCCAGTGTGGAGCATCTTTACTGGAGATCCCACAGACGTAGCTATAGGAACGACAGTCACCCTAGAGATGAAAACCAGTAACAGCATGAACTTTGTGCCAAAAGAGCTCACAGTACTTCCCCCTTCACCCTGTAGGTTGCAGGGCCACATTTTGTGCCAACGTTCAGCAGACATCAAGCTGAGAGATACCAAGTGAAGGAGAAAAGAGAGTGAGACAGAGCTGTCCTGAGCTAACGAGGGTGCAGAGAAGGGAAGATTCACCATGGAATGATTCATATTAAGGGAACAACTGTGTGTTGGTATTTTCATGACACCCTCTGAGGAAGGCCTGGGACCCAATACAGAAATCTGCTGCTGTTTAAAACAGCAACAGAAGTGGCCTGCAGAGAGCTGCAGAAGCCATACACAAGATGAAGCAGCTGATCATAAAATAAGGGATGCAATTCAACACTGGCAGAGCCAAGAAAGGTACTTCACAGCTCTGGCTGCTCAGGAGTTTCCAAGTGACTGCACTCAGTTCCATGGCAATGCCAGCTCAGCATGTCTGTTTGGGTTGTACTTCTGTCACCAAGCAACAGCTGACAAAACCACACGTGGCATTAGCAAAGGTGTGAAAGGGAAGAAAACACTGCACAGAGAATCCCTTCACCTGCACTCCCACAGTTTTGATTGGTAACAAGAAGGCATTCAGTGAATGTAGGCTTGTGATCTGCATCAGCTTCTCCTGGTCTTCTTCAGTTGTGCATGCTTTGACCCTCTGCAGCAAAGTATGGGGCTGTGAGACAATGCAGAAAAAGAAAGTTTAATTAATGACAGCCCCCAAGCACTCAAACAGAGCATACACAGTGCAAATGAAGTTATGAAGTAGCTATTTGCTTAAATAGTCCATGTTTAGCCCTTGAAACTACTGCAAAATAACTTTTCATTGAACTGTGACTTGTTAGCTAAAGCCCTTTCTTTGTTAGACTACCTGCATTTTAAGTTGAAGCTCTGCAAGGCTACAGGTGAAGCTCTTCTCCTGTGTTTATTCTCTCTTTCACAAAGCTCCAATTTCATTTTGGTTGTTCACTTCAGAAGCAGAACAAAGCAGTGTCTGGTACACTACACTACAATTCAATATGTTTTAAAGGAAAAGCAGCTGTCAATACCCTTCAGTATTCATCAAAAAGTTTTGGAAGTTTTTTTGAACTTCACACTTTAGAGCAAGCCTGTGCTAACAGCTTTTCACCCCCCTGCAGTTTAGTTCAAGGGATATTACAGTTAATTGTTTTGATCTTTGTGATTAGAAATTGAGAACTTAAATATAATTGATTAAAACCCTCAGGTTTCTGTTCAGGATATCTGGCAAGCACTAATTCCTCACTCCTGGACTTTGATTTAAGTCATCACTGGGACAAGTAAAACTATAAAGTTTCAATTACTTCAGGGAAAAACTTCCAGAAATCCAGAATCTGCATAAAGTTTAGCTAAAGCAAAATGTATGCACTGTTTAAACAGTAAAAAATTCCATTTTCCAGAAACAGTTCAACACTTGCACCAGCCACAGCACTAAAAACATCTTCAAGTAGGCTGTACTGGAATGCATTACTCCTAAAGGCCACCAATAAGTAGTATTAAACTTCTAGCAGTTTAAACCTCATTTCAGGCCACTCCCACTGCTTCTACCCACAGCAGAATTCAGCACTCTTGTTACCTTCTTAACACTTGCAGAAAAATCTGCTACTATTTTCAAAATGTTGTTTGTTTCAGGGAAGTCTTTGCACACATAAGGCTCCTCAGCACATATCACTCTGATTGCTAGACCAGGACCTGCAAGGCAAATTGAAAAAAAAAACATTATACTCATTACCAGGAAGCTGTTTTTTGACTCAAAATGGGACAGCACCTGGAGCAGCAGGTGACACACAGTGCAATATGCTTTGCCATTGTACCTATACTTCAATCATCTTAACAGAGAGAAAATAAGCAGTTTATTCCAGTTCAGTCTGGTGCATTTAAGTGTTATTTACCTACATCTTAAAGTGGTGTAATGCAGTGTGGAGTGGTGAGGAAGCCAGAGCCAACAGCAGCCTCCTCCTTCCCTTTGCTAGGCAACTGGGATGAAGGAGCTGGTTCTAACACACCACTGAGCCTCCACTCTTTTGAGAGACCCCTGATGGCTATTTGACCTTTTAGCCCCTAAACCCAAAAGCACAGGTAATCTGCCAGAAACATCTGAAGAGCCAACTGCATTTCATGGGATGTTGGTGCATTAGCACAGCCCACAGGCTCTGCCAGTCACTGCTGCACACCCTGCAGGACAACTGTAAAACACAGAGAGGAATAAAACCACTAAAAGGATATGGTCTTTGCTATATTATCCACTCTGCTGTTTACTGGTGGAGAACTGTTGTTATTTTCCATGCAGTCACTTTCCAAACAGCAAATGTCCCTTGGAGAGGAGGCAGACACAGGCTGTTAATTCCAGTAAGATGGATGTGACAGCTCAGGCAGCATTCAGCTGCACTTCACTGCCAACTCTTGCTGGGGCTTACACAGCCAAAAAGAAAGATGGCTAAAAGCAAACTCAGTTGTGAAGCTTTTCCTTTAATACCTATACATTTTACAGCTGCCCAACTCTCCTACCTGGGAAGGGATGCCTTGAAACCAGCTCTTCAGGAAGACCAAGTTCTCTCCCCAGCACTCTCACTTCATCTTTGTGGAAGTCTTTCAGTGGTTCTATTACTTTACCCTTTACCAAAAAAAAGAAAAAAAAAAAAAGTGGAATTTACACTCCAGCATTGGGAGTGCAAAGGACAGGACTAGGATTGTTTATCTTTTTTATCCTCCATAAGTGCCAGGATCAGGATTATCCATACCTAAAGGGTACCCATTGACTGGTGTTCAGAACAAGAGACAACAGGAGGGGTAAGTGACCCATTACAACATGAATTCCAGCTGGATCAGAATGAAGTTGATGAAGATGTCTTAAAAACACTCTCCTGCTAAAGGTATTTGCAGGTTCTGAGAGTTTAAAGAGTGAGGAAACAGCTTTCAGCTGAGAACACTGCTCACAGCTAATCAATCCATCTTCAATCTGTTGACATCCTCCTCAGTATCCAGTGCTGGACAATAACAATTTTTGGCTACTTTGGGAATGAAACAGCTAAAAATGAGTGTAATCAATTGCAATTGAGTAGCATCTAAAGGGCCTCATCAGGACAGGGAGCCATGGACCCAGGGCAGCTCCACCAGCTACACACAGCAGCAGTTCATTTTTGGCAGACAGTTTCAGCTCAGTGAGGCCCAGGAGGATGCAGCAGCATCCTCATCCTCACTCACCTCCTCTCTCAGCTTCCGAATCAGCTCTGTGTCATTGTGATGAGTTTTGATCACTTCAGCTTTGCCACTTGCAACAAGGGAAGCACTCTCAATGAGATCAGGTCTGAGGGTACCCTGAGCAAGAAAAACCTCTTCAGGTTTCAGATTCATTTCTCCAATGACTTCATTGGCAATCTAGGAAAAAAAAAGGGTTTCAACCTACTGTTTAGTTGTCAAAGGTCTACAGGAAGATAATGGATCACCCCACAAATGCTACTGAGCTGCAAAAGCACAAACAGGAAGATGAATTATGGACTAGCCCAAGGAGTCCTTTAACAGAAAATAGGAAAAAATATATTCAGACTGACTACAGGAAGATCACTGCCTGTTAAATACTCTCTTCTCCCTGCATCACCAACACTGGCAGACTGGAAATGCCTCATCCTCAGCAAACCAAAAGAAGCAGGGTCCAATTCCCATCAGCTACCCAACAGGGGTGGGGGTGAAAACCCATTTAATGGAAGTTTATGCAGCAAAAACAAACATCCAAGTAGTACAGCAAATCTAAACATGTGGCATAATGCTTGGGAGCCTTGTTGTGACTGCCAGAAGTTCTAGACCAGTTAAGCCACCCAACTTCTAAGACCACTGTTTCATTCTAAAGCTCTGTGTGCTCAGTCTGATGTAGATGTGTCTAGAAATCATATAATTTAAACCAAAGGGAAAAAAAAAACCAAGCCAAACAACAAATAATGAGGCACGTTACCTTAACAAAGGTGTCACCAATGATTTTTCTCTTTTCTTCAGGACTTGTTGTCATGTTTAAGGTCTTGCTAATTCTTTTACGAGGGGTCCTGTCCTCATCTGAGATGGGCAGAGTTGTTGTGCCATTGTAGAATGAATGGGCTGCATTCACCACTGCATGAAATGACAGGAAGCTTTTAGCAAACCTAGTCAAGATCTCTATGCAAGGCCACAAAAATGTGAGTTGCACTCTATTGCTTTAAAAAAAAAAAGAATAAATCATTCCAGTCCTTTGACTATTAACTGCATTAAATAGGGCTGTTCAACATCTCAAGAATTAATTGTAACAAAAGCATTTTGCTTCTCTTATTGACCTAGACTAGAGGGGCACTTTTGATTCACATTATGAGACTAGGCAACCATGTGAAAGTACAGTTCTTGCTTCCCCTCTTAGAATATAATTTACTGGCTTTATTTGAGCAGTTTACAGGATGGTATTTCCCCAAGGCCTTTCTGCAACCAGAATTAAATGATGTGCTATTTACTCATGGTACATTATGCCTCTTAATTTAGAGAGACTCTCGATGCTGACATCAACTGGGAGGCTTTTTGGGATCTTTTGCCAGCACTGAACTCCACGACCTCCAGAAGGAGCATTTGCAGCAAAGGGATTCCCTCAGTTTCTTCCTCTGGCAGCCTGACAGAGCCCGGGTTTATTGGTCTACAGATTGCAAAAATAAGACAGACATTTCCACTAAAAATAATAGGAGAAAAAAAAAAAATATAAAGATGTGTGTAGAATAAAGTTTAGACTTGGGATAGGCAGCCCAGGAAGACACCAAGGTGTGAGCTCCCTGCACTGCTTTACACTATCAGGAGGGTGGAAAGCATCACTCACCCAACCAACACACAAGAGAATCACTTGACAATGGCACAGCCCCAGGAACAGGCAGCTATTACTCATTAAATCAGTCAGGCAGTATAAAGCAGCTCTTGCTGTTTGCACAACACCAGAATAATTTGTCTTCTCTGACCTCCTTGTACTTCAAGTACCAGGGAACCTTAAATCTTCTCATCAGCCACAACAAGGTACCTTCTGCTTTTATAATACTTTTCTGCTCAACAAGCTACTCCAAAAGCAATTATTTGCTCCAGAAAGGTACTCCAAAAGCACCTCTTGAGAGGCTAAGACAGAAGAAAAAAATAATAGAGCCTTGAAAGAATAATTTGGGCTGTAACAGAACTCAATCTCAATCACCCAAATGAGCTCACAGTTCAGAAAGAAGATAAAGGACAAGAAGTAAAGCCCCTGAGGAGGATTGTGAACCAAGTACTGAGGAAAGCTGCCATCAAGTGAGTTTTGCTGGCAAGGATGACTGACCAGCAGTGTGACTGAGGCAGAAACCCACAGCAGACACTGGAGTTGGGAGAGGTCAATTTATGTGACAATCAGGTAAGTGAGGCTTCCTATTTTAAAGTTTGTGAGTAGACTGAGGTGGTTCCAAGACAGTCATCATGCTTTCATGTGTAAAGGCTGAGAAAAACATGATTTTTAGGAAACTAGCCATGGTTTGAGGTGTGTTTAACAAAATGATGGTACCTTTCACTTGAATGCCAAGTTTTTTGAGTGCCTCCTCCACAGACTGACTCTCTCTCTTGCGCATGAAGCCGTTGTCTATGTGCACAGCTATGACCTGGTCTCTGTTTAAAGCTCGGTTCAGGAGGGCAGTACACACTGTTGAGTCCACACCACCACTGAGTAAGACCTAAGGATGAGGAGAAAAAAACCCCAAAAACATAACAAAAGACCCCAAAGCAAACAGACACACACCCAAAACCAACCCACGAAAACAAACAAATCAACCAACCAAACAAGATCACCAAAGTTTGGTCAGCTGCTCACAGGGAAAGTGTTAAGAAATAATGCAGATACAATGAGGATCTGAACAGATTACTGACTTGCAGCCAATGTTTTGGAAGAAACAAGCAGTCAATGGATCAAACCAGCTGTGCAAACATTCTCATCCCCGTTGAACGTGTTACCCCAGCCTGCATTTTTCAAACTGACTGGACTAAGTGTCAGTGTTTCTGTCAGGCTCTTGCATCCAGCTTCAATTCAATCTACTTACCAGGACTTTTGATGACCCCACTTTCTCTTTGATGTCCTGGATGCACTGCAGTTCTCTGTTTTCCACGGTAAAGGTGCCACTGCATCCCGCGATATCGTAAAGGAAATTCTTCAGGATCATTTTCCCATTGACTGTCAGGCTAACTTCAGGGTGGAACTGTGCCCCGTAGAGTTTTTTAGATTCATTTGCTATGCCTTCATTAGTGCAAAGAAATGAGCACAAGAAAAGAAAGAAGATAAAACAACGAGATAAAAAGGTAAAACACATGCCCAAGAAAGTCGAGCGTACACGTTGGGTGATTCATCCTGCCACAAATCACCCAGCAGAACTCAAGATTGCAATGAAAGATTCCAAATAAACCAGGTGAATACTTGGAGATCTTTAAATAAAGTGGCTCAGCAAACTTCAGACCTCTCCAGGTTTCCCACCTCCTAGGAAAGGGGCTTGGAGAGGCTCTTTGGTCACCATTCGATAATTTCAAACCCCAGATTCCAAGTGCTGCATCTTCCTGTGACACTGAGTTGGCAAAGCTGCTGTCAGGACTGACATTCTTTTTGCTCAGTTGAACGTTCATGCAATATTATTAAATACAATAACAAGTTAATCAAGCTTCAGTAATTAAAACACTGTTTGACTTGCACTGCTACAGCACAAAACCCAAACCCCGCTTCGACTGCACGCTGCAGCACATGGCTCCCTCCCCTCCCCTGCCTTAAGGGCACACAGGGGTTTATTTCTAAGAGAAACAACACATGCAGGCTTTGAAACAACAAAGTTAAGTTTTCAACCACCAATTTAAACCCAGGCCCATTAATTTCCATGTCTATTTATTATGACAGCACAACACTAAGCAAACACGCACAAGGAATTGTTAAAAACAATTCACTTGGCAATTAAATAACAAAAATAGTCTGTTCCCATTTGGTTCTAACTAGTGTCTGCCATAATTCTTCCCTCCAAGGAACATTATCAAGAGAATTTCAATATAAATACCTGCTATAATGTTCCCAGACTGTGCAACCACCTTGAAGCCATCAGCTACTTTATCCACGCTGTCGCCGTGAGTGAGGAGCACAAGCTCTTCCTTCTGAAGGCCCCTAAAGCAAGATTAACCATTAGAATCAATTCAAAAAAAAAGGAAAAAAAGACCCAAGTATCTGTGTTTCCAAAAGAAACTCTCAGGGGTCCCAATAAAAGAACATCTCAGTTGAACAGGCCCATGTGGAATACACCCAGGATTTCCTTCCCAGGAGGAGCTGGCTCCAGCTGTTCCTGCACAACATCCACCCTTCATCCAAGAGGTAATTTAGCTCAACTCAGAAAGGGATGTGGTTTTATTTTGGTTTTATTTATTAGTTTGGTTTTGTTGTGCTTGTTATAAACCAGCCAATATTGAGATAGCCCCTCTGTGACATGTAGAGCCATCTATTGTCAATGAGGATACTCAAAAGTCCTGCTTTTTATCTCAGTGAAGGGTTCTTGCTCAAAATGGTGTTTCCAGGACAGTGTGGGCACCTCAGACTCCAGGCAGGGTACACAGATCTGCAGGGGAAAGTTAATAAAACTGCAACACAGTAGGAGTGAACTGGTAGAATTAACACGAGGCACTTGAGAGCCTTTGACAAGCTACCAAGAAATGCCATTCTGGTCTCAGAAAACACCACAGAGCAATTTAAAAAGAAGGTTTCAGATCCTTTATTACCTCTCAAAAAGTGGAAGAGTGCCAACCAAGACCAGACTAAGGCACTGCAGAAGACAACAGGAGCTTAACACAAAGCTGCTCACGTTGTGGTCCACTTTGTGGTGTCTCAATGAAGACCTTCTACTTTGAAAGGAGGGGTTTGGACAACACACCAAGCAATTATATCTGCATTTCTAGAAGTTATACCCAGGCATTTGTTTCAATGAGCAACCTGCCTGCTCATGAACACAGACGTAGAAGTTTAATTAGAAATTATCAGATAAGGCTGGGTGCAATTTCACCCCACAAAGAAAAATAAAAATCAGGTTCCTCTCACCCAGACAAGTCTCCAGACTGGTGTTTGTAACTTCAAACATCAATGTACCTGAACAGTGAACACGTGTTGTCCAGAGTAATGCTGAACACTCCATCTTCTCTGACACTCTTCTTGTGCACTGTACCCCCAAACACCTTGTTCATCATCTGTCAAAACAGAAACACCCCATGAAGAAGCACCACACAACCTGGTACTGCCTTATACCTGTCTGCCCACAACTGACAGCAGCTCTTCAGGAATATATTTAATATACCTTGTTTTACTGTGTTCTCTTTCAAAACTAACCACTGGGCTGGTTCCCTGCTGCCAGCTCACTGGGGATCAGTGCCAGGCACAGTGAGCACTGAAAATCCACGAGAGCAGGCAGAGGTTTGCAGAACAGGGACATCTACTCACACTGAGAAAGGGCTGCTCTGCAAGTCAGAGGAGGATCTGAGGCCACTTGTCCTAAGAAGAGTGAAGCTGCTGAACAAAAACCTGATTTATCTATTCCTTAGTTAAGGGCCCTCTGATAGGCTTCAGCTTCTCAAAAATCCAGCTGCTCAGCTCCAGAGAAGCCAGAAACTTGAGTCTGTTCCCTCAGTGTTGTTTTTGTGACTTAGTCATTCTTGCAGCACAATTTTCAACCCCCCTTTTTGTTTTTTCTAAGCCCCCACCTTGCCATTTGGATTTTAAGATCTGCATTTTAGATTTCAGAAGTCTCAAAATACAGATTTTTTTTTTTTCCACTGGAAATATTGCTGGCAGCTTAAAAAAAAAATACATTTAGAGTTTCACCTTCCAATGACTTTAATTTTCCAAGATTTGAGGCTTCATTTGAGACCTAGTTTCATTTTCTCCTTGCCATGCTTGAGTGATCTCACTGTTTTCTAAGGAGGCAGCAGTGTCACACACACACACACACACACACACTCAGCCAGTGCCATGAAGTCAGCCTTAAGGAACTCCCTTGCCTGAGGCTGCCTAGCAAGGGTTGCAATTTGCTTGGCATTTTAAGGCACATTTTAATACAAATTTCTTTCCCTTTAAAACAGGGAGTGCCAACATTGTTTTCATAATTGCCAGCCTTTCTCAAGGAGTTTTTCCAGCCATTATTCAGGACCTCAGAAGGCCTGGTAAATCACTAACCCTGGAAGAAAGCCACAAGACTCACAAGCAGAAATCACACATCCAATCCATCCCTTGGCTCCCTGGAAGTTTGTTCTTCACTCAGATCTAGATGATCACTGCAGGATCACCACTCAGCCCCGAGGGAAGTGGGAAGGGGGATCTAAGTTTTTAAGAGAACTTGAACCTTACAAACATTCCACACTGGAAAACCAAAGGAAAAAAGCTGTTTCATTTGTTTAGACGAGGGGCACATTTTCCAATGTAATTAGACAGGATTAGTTAATTGCTGCCACATCAGAGTTATCATGACCAAAAGAAAGCAGTGTGGAACTCAACCCACAGCACTCCAGCCAAGATAAACTCCTTATGCTGTTGACATGGCAGAGCCAAGAGAGGAAGACACAGTGTGCTCTGTTCATCACCCAGGGCTTTCCAAGCATCTTCTGCACGTGTGGGACACGCTGCTCCTGTTTGAGAAGCAGGGCCAAGAGCTGCCCATCTTCAGTTTGGGTCAGAAATGGGGCCTGGAAGGGGGGCTGAGACAAACTTATCTCCCAACAGCACCTGCATGCCATAGCAGATTCCAAGGACTGGTTTTCCTATTGTAAATATGGCTGGGTCAAACCATGGTGCATCTTCTGCATACACAGAGTTTGGTCCTCCAGAGATAATGATGGCTCTGCAGGGGAAAGAGAAAACAGCAGTTCAAAGAGAGTGCTTAGTTCAAAAGATCTCTTTGCTCTAAGCATTGTTCTGTAATACTCAGAGCTCTACATCCTCTAATATCAGTTAGCACAGATACCACAACTTACAGTTCAACTTTGTCACTCTACAGCTGCCCAAACCAGCTGATGACCAGAGAGGTGCTTCATCAATTTAAACAAATACAAAACACCTTCAAGAGACTGTATTTTAAACTCCTCACAGCCAGCTCTCAGCTACAGGTGGTTAGGATCAAATGCAGAGTATTCACATGAAGATAGATCTACCTCCTGAGCTCTGTGCCATCTGAAGGGGAGCTGCACTCAAAAAACACTCCCAAATTTCCAGAGCTGCTGAAAAAATGCCCCTTAATCCACCCGGGTTACAAAGTGAGATGGCATTAGCCATGGATCCTGAATTCAAAGCCTACACTTGCAAGCAGGTATGGTCTGAAGTTAGCACTTCATGGCCTAACAGAAAATGCATCTTTTCCAAGGGGAAGAGGGAGCTTTTGCAACCCAGGATGATTTGCAAGACTGAGCTGCAGGAGCACCAGCCAGCTGGGCAGTGCTTTGGGCTCAGCCCAGCACTGAACAGGGGTGCAGCAGACCTTGGACTCTGCACTGTTTATTCCACAGAGAACATCAAATTTGTTATTCAGATGCAACATGGGACAAGAGGGAAGTTGCATACACGAGATTCACCTCACCCAAAGAGCACCAGGAGAAAACTTTGTTAGAGAAACAAAACTTCTTTGCAAACCAGGTGGACCCATCTTCAAAAGACTCAACTGTGGGAGAATGATGAACAAGAGCTGACGAGAGAAGGCACCTTTCAGAACACACTTCAGAAAGACAGCTCTTGTGGATCTTGAATCTTGAAGGATTTATCTGATGGATCAGGCAGTTCCTGGGCTTTCTGTTCTCAGAGGAGATCAATAACATCCCTGTTTGACTTACTAAAATATCCTGTTTGCTGGTTCACTAATTACCACTGATTAGAAAACTGCAGTTGTGCAGCAAACCCCCATCTCGTGTGTTGTCAGGCTGAGCTGAGCAGCTCACACACACATCACACTTCTGGGTTTACACCACCCTGGCAAGTCTTTGATGATGTGTAGACTCGAGGGCATTTTATTCCCTCCACACACCAGGGGCACACCCTGGCACGGGAGCAAAAGAGATGTACAAAGGGTTAAATCACAGACACCTGCTGCAAACGAGGGGGAAGTCTCCGTTTGGTTTAAAAGACACAGTTTGGAGGGTGACCATGAAGTCTCAAACACTTCAGTATCCAAGTTTAAGTAAAAAAATATATTTAAATATATATTTCAAGAAGAAAATACATTAGAAATTCACAAGAGTTGTTTTCTCAGAGAATCATTCAGGTTGGAAAAGCCCCTTGGGCACACGGATGACCCGAATCCTTGGGGATCCACACTTAAAATGCCACCTGGAGCCATGCTCACCCGTGGGAATGATTCATGGGATACTGAGGCACTCAGCAGCAGATCCACAACATCTCCAGCATGGAGTAAAACCACCCCCCAACCCCCCAGCAGTGGCAGTCCCCCCCACGGAGGGCAGGGTGGGAAGGCACCTACCGAAAGCCTTGCTCGCGGATGGCGAAGGCCGGCGTCTCCAGCGGGAAGATCTCGGACTGGACGAAGAGCTCTCGCACGCGGCGGTCAATCACCTTCCCGTACTGCGCCCCGGCGTCCAGGATCACCACGGCTCCCTCGTAGTGGTGCTGCCCATCCTTCAGCTCCGCTCCGGGGGTCTCCGCCTGCCGACACCGCTCCCGTCAGCGCCCGCAGCCTACCCAGTGGGATCCTGAACAGCTCCTGCCCGGGGCCTACCCAGTGGGATCCTGAACAGCTCCTGCCCGCGGTCTATCCAGTGGGATCCTGAACAACTCCTGCCCGGGGCCTACCCCCTACCCAGCGGGATCCCAAACGGCTCCCGCCTGTGGCCTACCCAGCGGGATCCCAAACAACTCCCACCCACAGTCTATCCAGTGGGATCCTGAACAACTCCTGTCCGCGGCCTACCCAGCAGGATCCTGAACTACTCCTGCCTGTGGCCTACCCAGCCAGATCCTGAACAACTCCCACCCACGGCCTACCCAGTGGGATCCCAAACAACTCCCACCCACGGCCTACCCAGCCGGACCCCGAACAACTCCCACCTGCGGCCTACCCAGCAGGACTCCGAATGACTCCCACCTGCAGCCTACCCAGTTGGAGCCCAAACAGCTCCCATCGGCGCTCACCCAAATGGCAGATTGTGGGAGAGAAAGGACAGCAGAGAAACTTCCCAGTGGAAAAAAATCCCTCTTAAGGACCAGCAGATGTGTTGGCACGGGGCAGGGGTATCAGGCACAGAGCTCTCCTCTCAGCTACACAAACATGAGGCGCCCAACACCAAAGGTGGCACAAATTAGGGAGACAAGGAATGCTAAGGAAGGCCAAGGTTTCCATAAACCCTGCTCGCCACTCCAGCTCTTTCCATAGGAAACCCAGCACACCCTCTGGTAATTAAGAGCATGTGGCTTTTCCCTGGCAAAGCAGGGCAGCACAAAGAGGAAAAATTGGGGTTTTTTTCCCCCACTACTGCACTGCTTCGTACACTAAACTCTCACTTATTACCTCCTGGAAAGAATAAAAAGGAGAAATGAGGACAAAGGGATGATTGAAAAAAGAAAATGAATAAAAATCCAACTTTTTGAATGCAGCACGCAATCAGATTGCATGTGGCTCTCCTGAGCCACACCACACTTTAGCTGGCTGGCCAAATCCAGCTAAATCTGAAGGAGGGTGAGAAAAGGCCAGGAGAAGTTTCTTCTTTTTTTAACATAAATTATGAAAGGAGGCAGCTCCTCCATGGAAATGTCCTTAGCCGAGAATCTCCAGGGAAAAACATGAACAGAACCACACGACGCTGCACCCAGACACAAAAAATTTCCTTCTGCTTAAAGAGATTTCTTAGTTTGAGGAAGATTTTCCCCTTAACTCAAAGCTTATGCTGTTCCTTTGCCAATTTAGTTTGGTGATGGAAAACTGGGAAGGGTTTTACTCCTGAAAACACTGCCTTGAAGTTACAACCACTGCAGGTTTTAATTCCAGCACGTTGGGGTTCTACATTTTCTACCAGGAGACACATCCCAAAGTCCCCAGGAGGTTCCCCCCACTGGTATCTCCACGTGGGTCAGATATTCACCCTCATTCCGGGGGACAGGAGCATCCTACTGGGATAAATACACAGCAAAGGCTGCCTTGGAGCTTTGGTTACCAAGAGACACCTCAAATAAGTCTTCAGATCAGTGAAGGAGGGAACTGCAAAGTCTGCACAAGCTGAAGAAGGTTTTATCTAAATTAAAGTAAGAGGGGGGGAAAAAAAAAAGTCCTAAATCCCTCAAAAGCCTAAATCCATGTTAGAGTCAAGTCATTTAATGCATTTCCTTCAGCTGGCATCCTGATGGGGAGCCCTTAATGACTTTTTTAGTCCTGGGTTACACAACCAGAAGGGCACGTGCTGAGGGGACAGCAGAATGAGGCAGCAACACCCCTGCTCAGATGGAGAGAAGCCACCAGAGCTACCTGTCCTTCCAGTGGGAGGAAAGGAATCACTCTGGCCACATTCACTTCTAACTCAGCAGCTCCTGTGACAAAGACCAGCATCTTTACTCTTTCTTGTCCCCACCCTGACATTTCACAACCCAAAAAAGGCTAAACTGGAGCCCAGCTGGACCAGTGGCTGAGTGTTTGCACCTGTAGGTGGTAAATAAATGTTGTTTTCAGCATCAAGCTGCTCTGAGAAGTGGGGTGTAGCTACCTGGGCCCAAGCAACAGCTCCAAGGGACACATGCATGAGAAAAAAGAGCTTGAAGTTACACTGGGCACAGATGGAGGAATGATGCACTTGCAGAACTGCATCTCAAGAGAACCTGTTCTGCCATGGGAACAAACTGGACAAGTGTCCAGCCTGCAGTGTCACCCAGATGGGACCTCTCAGCTCCAGAGCTGACCCTGCACTTCACTTTGCTCTGGCACAAGGAGGGGAACCATTTCCCAGGCAAATGCAGCAGCAGTGACCCCTTCACCATTTATGTGGCCCCAAGAGATGGCTGCTTAAGGCTTCAAGTAATAGCTCATTGCTTGAGTTTCACTGGGAGTCCCTTAATACCCCCCTAAAAACCTCAGAAGTCAGCATCTCATCATCTGAGGAAAACCCTTCTGGGCTAATGGCTTTGGGGAGAAAATCCAGTAAAAGCAACACAGATCTGCTTATGGAGAGGGTGCAAGATGAGCAATTTTCAGCCTGGGAGCTCACACAGGGAACAGTCACCACTTGGATTGAGGAGCTCCTGCTCTTCACTCCTGAGCTACAGGGGAACTCTGAGGAGGCTCAGCCGTGGAGAGAGCCTGACTGGAACAGCACCAGAAACCCCACGGAAAAAGAGGAAGGCAAGAGGTGGTAAATCAATCAGTGCAGGATCTGGCTTTACTTACTCAAAGGCACAGCTCCAGAGCTGCAGGATTTCTAACCCAAATTGAACACGGGAAAAGTTCATTTAATAAAATCCCCAAGGGAACAGATGCTGCCAGAGGGTGGTTCAGCTCATGCATCTGCACAGCACCCCTGTGTCAGTAGAGAGGGGGGGCACAGCACACCAGCCAGCCCAGCTCCTGCAGGGACAAGGCTCATGGAGTCAGCACCTCTGCCCAGAGGGGATGCTCCAGTTCCTCATGACAGCTCTTTCTCCCCTTGGTCTGGCTGCAGTTCCTTGTCCTCTCCTGGTGTTTGCACAGAAATCTGGAGAACTGGCTCAGCCTGAGCACTGCTGTTGTTTGCCAGCTGCCCAAGGAGGCTCAGAGCAGACAGAGGCACCGTTAGGATGTCCCAAGAGCAGGACTAAGAACACAATGGAACTCGTGCAAGCCAAGAGAAAAAACAGGGAAAAAAAATCTATGTTCAACTCATTTCAGTGACAAGTGACCCTGAAAACCATGCCACATGTGAAGGATTCCTGCTGCAGGATGAGCAAACTTTAGTGATGACACTATCTCCAGAGCACTGCTTGCCTGCTGTGCCACTGACCCCAGACCTGCAACCCTGGTCCCAAGGGCCACCCCAACTGCATCATCACCTCCCACTGCCCCACCACAGCAGGGGTCAGACTCTCATCTCAGCCCTACCACTTCATGCTGGAAGAAAAAAAATCTTCCAGCACTGCTGGGTGGGTTTTTGTGCCACAAAAAGTGAACGATGAGCTCTCTAATGAGGAGACCTGCCCTGAGGCTCACGGCGTGCACCTGACTCCTCAGTTCATCTCCCTCCTCAGTGTACCTCCACAGAGCTCCAAAGGAAGCCTGCAGGTTGCCAGCAGCCCACTCCTGCAGAAGCAGAGGGGTTTTCAGCCTTTCACACACCCCCACACGCTCGCAGGGCTCTTTATTTTTATCAACCACACTATCCCACAGAACAGTCACATCTGGGAGCAGCGAGAGGCGCCCACCCAGCAGAGCAGCCCCTCAACCCTCCCCCACACTGCTACCTTAGGACAAGCCTAAGCCAGGAGCCTGGATCTGGCTCTTTCAAGCCGGCGCAGGTTTTACAAGAGTTTAATTGCTTCCCAGTGGTATTCAAATCAAGCAGGTCTAAGAACACTTACTCATTCTGCAGAGCACAAGAGGAAAATAACTCCTCCAAACTCCAGCAACCCCCAAGGCTGACACAACAGCCCCTTCCCTCGCTCTTGAGCTCATACCAGTTGCATACTGGGGCTGCTGGGAGCCGGGCACCTACGGAAACCACTTGTCACCCTCTCCTGTCACCTGCTTCCTGCGACAGCCAGGCCCTGGGGACAGCAGCCTGTGTGGCACAGCTGGCTCTGGGTGCCACCACCCACCCAGGAGCCCCCGGAGAGCAGCCCCAGCCAGGAGAGGAGACTGTGCCCACGGCTGGCTAAAAGTGCCTGGGAAAACTGAAGCAGGGACCAACCAAACGCTTAAAAAACCCCCAAAACTAACCCCAAACTAACGTTTTCTTGCCCAGAACAAGGTTGTGATGCTGCTACAGAAGCGGCTTGGGACAACTTGTAGGGCTTTGGTTCAGAAGTTGCATTGTCAAGAAGAAGAAATCCACTTTTCAGCTTCCCAAAGACACGTGGTGACCCCTCAGCACCCACGAGCTGCACCAACACCCCTCTTTCTATTCTTTTTTTTTTGCCCCTGGCTCTGCAAACCCGAGATGGGGAGATGCTGGAGGGGTCAGCCCTGCCCCAGGGCTGGTGGGAGGCAGCCGAGTGTGCCCCGCTGAGGAAGGAGGCACCGGCCGGGTGCCAACCGCACCCCGTGGTGGGCAGGGGGGGGTGCCCAGATCGTGCGTGGCACCGAACGGCCCCGGCCAGACCACGAACCAACACGTTCCAAAGCCCTGCTGAAACCCAAAGCGGGGAAACCCATCGATCTTCATCCCCGGAGCGGCGCGGGGGGTGGTGGGCGAGCTCCCCGAGCGGGGCCCGGCCCCAGCGTGCCCCCCATACCCGCAAGCCCCGGGGGCGCGGAGCGGGGCCTCACGCATCCCCCGGGGAAAGGCCGAGGCCCCTGGGCGCCATGTGGCCTCAGCAGGCCGGGCCGGGCCCGCTCCACAAAGCGTGCTGCGGGGCCGGTGCGAGAGGCGGGCAGGGTCCCGGGGAGGGCCGAAGGCGGGCGGGCACTGACCTTGGCGTCTCCGTTGCAAAGAGCCATGGGGGCTAGCGGGGAAGCGGAGCCGCCCTCCGACGGCTGGGAAGCTGGCGGGCGGCCCCGACGAGGCGGGGGGAGAGAGGGAAGAAAGGGCCGAGAAGAACCGCGGCCGCCGCCGCCGCGATGAGCTAATGCCGCCCGGCCGAGGCTCCGCCGCGGGGAGGAGGAGCCGCCCGGCCCCGCTCCGGCGGAAGGGGAGGAGCGAGAGAACCGGGGGTTAAGACCCCCGGGCTTTCGGGAGAGCTCAAACAGATCCCGCGGGGGAGGGGCTGAGAGCTCTCAGGTGTGCGTTTTAGGGGTACCAAGGGATGCGGGCGTTGGGAGGATGCGCGTTCCTGGGGGTCTCCGGCACAGCATTTTCTGCTGCTGCTGCTGCTCAGGTGCAATTCCTTAAAAGGGATGGAAGAAGGAATTCCTTCCTAGGAGTTATCCCCAAGAAGGGTAATTCCGCCCAGGCGGCTCTCCCGAAGTGTTTTTGGATGCTTTCTCCGAGGTTTTAGCCTCGCCCCCCGTAAGGAAGGGGGCGGGAGAGCAGGGAACAGAGTACACGTGAAACGGGCGCCTGGTTCCGCTGTCGCAGCCGGGTAATTCCGTCCTAATTATAGTGAAAATAAGTGTGCAACGCGTGTCAAGGGGTGATCTCCGCCTCAAAGCGCACTTCTAAGCGCTTTAACCGGCGTCAAAGTGCAGTTCTAAGCGCTTTAACAGTGTTTTAACAGGTTTGATTAAGGCCGAATGATAGTCTTTTAAATGAATTTTTTTTTAATAAAACCCTGAGAAATGGAAGAGTCTTCGAGCGTTGAAAGTGAGACGCTAAATGTGTTTCAATCGGTGTAATCATCACATAACCGTAAATAATTGGCAGAGTGAGGGGCAAAGTGTGACTCGCTCACCTTGCTTCTTACTGATTATTTCTGCCAGCCCTGGAGAGCCCCAGAACAGACAGCGGAGAATAACCTTGACTCTGAATTTATTGATTACAACGCATTTATCAGCCGTTCCCCGGCCGCAGCGGGTCTGGAAGCACCGGGGGGTGGGATGCGCGGGGTGCTCAGACACCGAGAGCCGCTGCGCTGCCTCTAACCCCGCCAGCGAGCCCCGCAGCCGCCTCCTGCCAGCACTCGGGGGTCGGTTGCGGGGTCCCCGCCATCCCCGTGCGGGTTCCCGCCAGCGCGGGGCGGGGCCGGTCATTGAATGCGGTGGGCGGGGCTACGAGTGAGTGACATCTCGACGGACCAAGGAGGAGGGACCGATTGGTGAATACTGGAGGGAGGCGCGGCTACCGCGTGAGTGACATCTCGACGGACCAATGAGGCGGGGTCGGCCGTTGAACGCGGGGAGGGGGCGTGGTTACAGTGTGAGTGACGTTCCGATGGACCAATGAAGCGCAGCCACGCCTGCGGCGCGCGGGTGCGTGCCCGGAAGGGGCGGGAGCGGCGGCGCTCGGCGGCCGGACGGGCCGGGCCTGGCCTGGGCCGCTCCTCAGCGGGGCTCCCGGCGGCTGCTCGGCCTCCCCCGCGGGCTCCCGTCCCGCCTCGTTCGGCCTTGGTTCGGCCTCCCGAGGGGAGCCATGTCGCCCGCCATCGCGGCTAAGGAGGGCGGGAGGCAGCGGCGGCCCGGGAGCCACCACCGCCAGCACCGCCTGGACGTGAGGAGCGAGACGCCGCCCGCCCTGGCGCTGTGCGGGGACGGGCTGGCGCTTGGCGAGGCCGAGGGGTTGCTGCCTCCGGAGCCGCGTCCCAGGGGGGCGAGGGGGTTCCGCGCGGAGCTGGGCAGCATCCTGCTGCTGCTGGTGCTGTACGTGCTGCAGGGCATCCCGCTGGGGCTGGCGGGCAGCGTGCCCCTCATCCTGCAGAGCAAGAACGCCAGCTACACCGACCAGGCCTTCTTCAGCTTCGTCTTCTGGCCCTTCAGCCTCAAGCTGCTCTGGGCCCCTTTGGTGGACGCCGTCTACCTGCGGGGCTTCGGCCGCCGCAAGTCGTGGCTGGTGCCCACTCAGTACGTGTTGGGGCTCTTCATGATCTATATGTCCACCCAGGTGGACGCGCTGCTGGGCGACGGGGAGGGCCGTGGCCCCGACGTGGTGGCTCTCACCGTGACTTTCTTCCTCTTCGAGTTCCTGGCGGCCACGCAGGACATCGCCGTGGACGGCTGGGCCCTGACCATGCTGTCCCGGGACAACGTGGGTTACGCCTCCACCTGCAACTCCGTGGGCCAAACGGCCGGGTACTTCTTGGGCAACGTCCTCTTCCTGGCCCTCGAGTCGCCCTCTTTCTGCAACAAGTACCTGCGGTTCCAGCCCCAGCCCCGAGGCATCGTCACCCTGGCAGGTACCGTCGGGAGGTGGCTTCTCCGAGCCGGGGGTGGGTTGTCCTCTGCCCGAGAGAGAGCCCAGCCTGGCAGGAGGCCGGCGGAGGCCACTGCTGCTTGTGCTCGACGCTCCAGGCTGCTCTGCAGCACCACAAACGTGCCCTGTCATTATCCTGGCTGACCTAAGCACTTTGGAGAGAAAGGGTTGGGTTTTTTTCCCACTTTATCATCGTGGAGTAGATCACTGCTTAAGAAAAACCCCAACCAAAACCTCTGCCTCTTTGTAAGGAGGCTTTTTTAAGAGCATCTTTTAGGAAGGAAAGGGATTTTTGTTGTAGTTTTGTTTTTAAACTGATTGTTCCATCCAGCCTGGCTCCCAGAAGCAGAAATGATGTGTTCAGGGTTGGCCACGCAGCTGGTTTCTGGAGGAAGGCCTTATTTAATTAACTAAAGGTTTCTGTTTTCTTTTCAATGAGTTACAGGGAGCCTGGCCACCCACCACAGCTGGCAGCTAACACAGGGGTGGCTTCTGTTTGCCCTTTCTGGGGCTGCTTGGGTGCATTCCAGAGAGGTTCTGTGTAGCCCCCCCTACCTCGAAGATGCTCAGGGGGCCGTGTTTTGGTTGCAGGGCTGAGTTTCATCAGCTGGGCTGCTGGGAGGAGGGCAGGAGGAGCTGGCAGCACTCCTGGCTGCAGTCTCCAGCTCAGCATGGCTGCCAATGAACACTGAATTCTTCAAGGTTTAGTTTCTTTTCCCTCTCCAGGTGAAAAACTGTGCCCTCAGTGAGTGTGCTGGCTGGGTAAGGGATTTTCCCCATCCCATCCTGTACCTATCCCCCTGCTAACCCCAGAGATCAGTCCCAACACTGCAGTGTTTGGTTTACCCCTGCAGCCATCACCATTCCAACTCGTTTTCCCCTCCATAACCCCGGGTCTGGTCCCTCTCTCAACGAGCACAGAGGGGTTCTGCAGGTACCCCCCTGGTGGGTCTGTTCTGGTGCTTTCCCTGCAGTGTGGCTGCTCCATCAGTGCTGCTGTGTCTCACTGCAGCCTGACTGCTGCTGCTGATGCAACCTGCAAGACACTGGTGTAGTTGAGTGCAGGCAAACTGAGCTCTCTCAGCTTCACCAGCCAGGTTTGCTGTTGTCTTGGGGCTTTTCTCAGTGCTGGTTTTGCCAGGAGAGGGAAAACAAGTGATGCCCAAAGCCCTCCAACACAACCTGTTTAACTCGTCCTGGAGCCCTTGGCCTGGGTGGAGTGAGAAAAGCCAAATGACCTGACACTGTGCTTGCAGGATATGGTTTTTTAGGTGCTGGAGCTGGCTGCAAGAAATGTCTGTTCCCTTCTTCACTGACTGTGCCACAGTCCTGTGCCCACTGCTGAAGCAGCAGCTCTGGGTGTCAGGGGACCCTGGGCGAGGCAGTTTGGGCAGGTAAAGCAGCAGGAAGCTCACAGTGTGAAAAGGGGAAGAGTTTTCCTCCAGTTCAGATCAATTTGGTCCTAGGCTGAGTGCCAGTGCAGGGGAGGGGACAAGCCAGTGCTTCATGAGCTTGGAGCTGCTGGGCAGGGACAGCTCTGGTTGTCCCTGGGAGCTTGGGGAGGTCCCAGGAGCAAGCACAGGCCCATCCATCCCAGCTGCTGGCTGCAGGGTGGAGTTCTGGGGGAGAAAATGAGAACTAGAGTTCATCTGGCTTCTGATCTGTGCTGGCTGGGTGTGAGGTCAGCACTCTGGGGGGGTTGGGGGTTTTTAAAGGAGGGAGGGGAGGAGAGGAAAGCCAGGTGACTGGGTTTGCTGAGCCCACACCAGTTTGCTGTGCAGTCACAGGGGTGCCAGGGGAGGAAGAAGGTGATCCTTGGAGGCAGCCCTGAGCTGGGGCAGTGCCTGGAGAGCCCCCTTTCCTGGGAGGAGATGTGTGGCTGTAGAAGAGGTGAAGCAGCACCTGTACCTGTACCAGCACCTGCTTGTCCCCTGCTCTGCTCCTGACTGAATCCCAGAGTCTGCTTTGCCCCAGCACAGTTTATTTTCTGTGCCACCAGATGCTTTGGGCTGGACAGGGGCAACTCAAGTTCTTTTCCTGGCAGCCCCTTGATGCATTTCACTGTGTTTGAAAAGAGTCTCTTTCTGTGTAAACCACCTAAACTTATTTTTTTCTTCTAATCTGGGCTATTATATCTGGATTTTCCCCCCCTGTTTTGCTTTGTTGCTGGCCCAGCCATCACCCTGCTGTGCTGCAGCTGCCAGGCTGGCTGCTCCTGATGCTGGCAGCTGTTTCTATTCCTGTCCTCACACTGTGGCTCCCTCACTGCTGTGCTAACACTTAGTGCTATTATTAGAGTACCTCTCCTGTCTGTCTTTTGTAGGCTGTGAGTAGCCTGGCTCCCTGAAATTGCATCTCCTCCTGAAAAACAGAGGTCCAGGGTAGCTTTGTTTAAGGCAATCTGACAGCTCTGGTGATGAGATTCATCTTTGCTCTAGAAAAGGGCAAAGTAGCTGGTGTGGAAGCAGCAGAAAATGGCTCAGGATGCCATGTTTTCTCTCAGGGAGTGGTGGGACACACCTCCAGCAGGCTCTTCCTTGCCTCCCTCTCTCCCAAAAACAGAGGGCAGGGTTATCTCAGGTTAATCTGTTCCCTAACTCAGAGAGTTCTTGCTGTAAACCATGGGTGTGTTTTCACTTCCAACCTGCAGCTCAGCCAGTGTTAAACCAGACCACTTAAGACAGACAATAAACCAGGCATGTTTGAGTGACTCTGCAGCTAGCTGAGAGTTTCATCAGGCCACCTTTATTCCTCTAAGCATAAATCTCTTTCCTCCAGATGACAGGGAGCACAGGATTGAGGCACAGGCCACATGTCTGCACAGTAAATCAGCTGCAGAGTTGTTGACTTCTTCCCTGTCTAAAACTGTTCAATCTGCTTTTCCTCCTTTATTTTTTACACATCACCCTGCAAAGTTCTCATGGTTATTGCCACTTTGCTGCTGCCTGCTGGTGAGTGAGGGCCAGGCAGTGGCAGCTCCTGTGTGGCTGAGGGTCAGTGAGGAACATTCTTCTGCACTTGCTGATGATTAGGTTGCTATTTTCCCCTGTCAGGTACTGGGTGAACCCTCAGTGAAGTGCTGCATGGCTGCTAGAAGGACTTCTCTGTTATTTTCTTTATTTCCCCTCCAGATTTCCTGTTTTTCTGGGGAGCTGTCTTTTTAATTACAACCACCCTGGTTGCACTCCTGAAGAAGGAAAACAAGGAGCTGACTCTGACAAAAGAAGAAACAAAAGGCATCACTGATACCTACAGGCTGCTCTTCTCAATCATCAAGATGCCAGCAGTCCTCACTTTCTGCCTCTTGATCCTCACAGCAAAAGTGAGTGAATACAAGATGCTGATGATGTCAGAGGGTTGCTGAGTCCTTGTGATGTGACTGGGTTTTGCTGCTGGTTGTCATCAGAGCTCTGAATCCTGCCATGACAAACCCAGCCAGGCACCCTCATGCTAAGCAGGGCTGTGCAGCAAAGTGTTGGAGCTCGTGTTCCCACAAGCATTAGAGAGAAGTTTGGTGGCAGTTTAGTGTTAATTGGTTTGCAAACACTTGATTGCAGTTTAGCATTCCTTGGTTGGCACTGATGGTGACAGTGCAAGTGTGGAACGTGCCTCAGACCTCACCAAATGGGAGACACAAGTGATTTGTGCTCTGTCCCAGTTCTCCATTCACTTAATACTGGGTAAAGTGGATTTCCAGCCAAACCATCCTCAGCCAAACTCTCCTCAGCTGCTTGTGTCTGGCTTGAATTGCAGGTGGGATTTTCAGCAGCAGATGCTGTAACAGGACTCAAGCTGGTGGAAGAGGGAGTCCCAAAAGAGCACTTGGCTCTGCTGGCAGTTCCAATGGTTCCTCTGCAGATAATACTGCCTCTGATCATCAGCAAATACACAGCAGGCCCCCAGCCCCTGAACACCTTCTACAAAGCTATGCCTTTCAGGTAAAAAAACTCCCAGATCTCTTTTTACAGAAGCCTGGAAACTTGTGTGTCCAGATCAAGTGCAGGATTCCTCCTGTGACTGACTTCCAGCTACAAGAAGATGTGTCAGAATTCTCCTAGGGCACTGAGGGGGATCCAGGGGGTATCCCAAGTGAGAAAGCAGGACATGGGGTGTTTAAGTTGCCTGTAAAGTGGCTGAAGAAGCTGCTCTGGTGCAGTGTCAGTAGCTCCCTGCTCATCAAGTGCTCTGCCTAGACAAGGGACTGCAGCAGTAGAGCCACCTGTGCTTCCCAGGGCAGCAGCACACCTGGGGGTGTGTGCCAGTGCCTGGCAGTTGCTTCCTCTCAAGGAAACAGGTGTGAGGAACCACTTCAGTGGTGACCAAGTCTGTCTCATTCCTGCAGGTTGCTGCTGGGTCTGGAATTTGCATTTTTGGTGTGGTGGACCCCCAGGGTCAGGCATGAGGGAGGATTTCCCATCTACTACTACATTGTAGTACTGCTGAGTTATGCCTTACACCAGGTAAGCTGCTCTAGCTGAGATGGCCCTGCTCTCAGCAGGGGTTGGGCTGGCTGAGCTCTGCAGCTCCCTTCAACCCAGGCATTGCTAGGATTCTATTTTTAATGTGTTTTTCCCCCAAACCAGAAGCTGCAATGCACAGTGAGGTTGGAGAGATCCCATCCTCCTGGCTGAGTGTCCCAGGCAATCTGAGTGTGCTGCTTGCACAGATCCAGAAATTATGTCAGCCTGCTCCTAGGGGAAAACTCTGTTTTTGGAGGAGCATCATCATGGATCTGATCCAAAGGCCTGGTTCAAACTGGGCTTTGGATCACAACTAAATCTCACAGAGTGCCTCGAGAGGTGATTTTTAAATGCTCAAGTGTTATTTTTAGAGGCTCTTTGAGCTGGACTTAGACTCCAGCCTGATAACTGAGTCACTCCCCGTGGGTGAGGCCGACTCCGTTTCAGGCTGACTGGAGATGAGTGGCCAGGCTCCTCGTGGGCAGCTTTCTCTCTCGTGCCACTCTGAGGTGCTTGGGGGGGGGTCTCTGATGCCCCGTGGGCTTTTGTGAATGTCCCTTTCTTGCCTGTCCTGCAGATCACTCTGTACAGCATGTATGTTGCCATCATGGCTTTCAACGCCAAGGTCAGCGATCCGCTGATCGGAGGGACCTACATGACCCTGCTCAACACCGTGTCCAACCTGGGGGGCAACTGGCCATCCACGGTGGCACTCTGGCTCGTGGACCCCCTCACTGTCAAGGAGTGTGCAGGGGCACAGGATCAGACCTGTGGAAGTCCAGCTGCTGCAGAAGTAAGTGTGGGAGGCTCTGAAGGTCTCCGTTCAGTTGTTTCTCGATGACTTTGCTCCCCTGGGTGTTTTTTCACCCTTGGAAACCCTTGTGGCACGTAGCTTGTGCTTGAAAGCTCCCACTGATGGAGCCAGTTCTCCTGTCTGATGAAATCCTCTGGTTTTATCTGTGTGCTCCTAATAGCCAACATCTTACCCCAGGTTTGCAGTTGCAGAGCAGCTCTCCATCTCTTCCCGGGCTGAGCGAGCAGCAGAGGCACTGGGCTGGTGCCATGAGAGTTTGGGGGCCATGGTTTAGGGGGGAGGTTTGTAGAGTAGGGTTCATGGTTGGACTGGATGATCCCAAGGGGCTTCTCCAACCTGAATGATGTCACAGTTCTATGTCCTCTGTGCTGTTAGGAGGCTGTGGTTGCATTTTTGAGGGTCAGAGCTGGGTACCCAGCTGCTCTGTCCTTGGCAGGGCTGTCCCCCCAATCCCTGAAGTTATGGGGTAGGCTTTTGTTCCTTCTGTTTTTCTGGAGCCTTCCCCTCTGGCTACCTTGGTCCCTTCTCTGTGATGTCACCTGGCAATGTGTTTGATCCTCCCCGAGCGGCATGACTGGGCTGCCCTCCCAGTTCTGGGCAGCAGAACAAAGAACACGCTGTGCTCCTGTGCACAGCTCCAACCACAGGACACAAACCTGCCTGGGAAGCAAGGCTGGAAAGGAGAAAACTTCAGTGTGACTCTTTGGAAGGGTGGAAATGCCTGGGGGGGGGAAGGTGTTGTGGTTTTGGGGTTTTTTTACCATACTCGTGACTGAGATTTGTTTCACTCTTGGATGCCAGGACTCTTTGGGCTGAGGAGGTTCTCTGAACAAACCAAGTGTTCTGGGAGTCAAATGTGACTTGTTTGGAGTTGCTTTTTTGACTGGCTGCAGAGGAGAAGCTGCCTCTGCAGCATGTGCTTTTCCAGGCTCTCTCTCTGGTTTGCCACTAACCAGGTTCCCTGGGTCTCCTCTGAATTTCAGTCCTTCCTCCTTCACCTCACTCCTCTGATGTTTTTTTTACACCCTCCCAGTCAGTAACATTCCACCACCTTATTCCTAATCCCATTCTGAGATGTCTGAGAGAAGTGAAAATGCTGAACCTCTGTTCAAAGGACCAGCTGATCCTGGGATCAGGGCAGTGTCAAAAGCTGGACAGGAGCAGGAATGGTTGTGTGCTGTAGTTTAATCTGGAAATGATGGAGCTTCTGTCTTCCAGTTCTGCAATTAAACACCATCCTGGTCAGAGGGGTGGGCACTGGCACAGGGTGCCCAGGGAGGTGCTGGAGGCCCCATCCCTGGAGACACCCCAGGTGGGGTTGAGGAGGCTCTGAGCACCCTGCTCTAGCTGAGATGGCCCTGCTCTCAGCAGGGGCTGGGCTGGGTGAGCTCTGGAGCTCCCTTTCACCCAGACATCTCTGACTTAGAGTCAGCCCCTGGGCCAGCAAGCCCCATGTCCCAAATGTCCCCCAGCATCTGTTGCTTTCCACACTGATGCTGAGCTCTAAAGCCTCCCTTCTAACTCCATAAGAACCAGAGCTATTTAGTGGCAACCAAAAGCAGATGGGGGGAACCAAGTGGATTACCCAGTGGCTCTTTTCCTTCTGTATCTCCCAGAAACACTCAGTGCATCCATCTGTTCTGCCCTGTTTCAGCTCTGCACAAAAGCTGGGGGCTCCTGTGTCACCACCTTGGACGGTTACTACGTGGAGTCGGTGGTCTGCGTCGTGCTGGGCTTCAGCTGGTGGCTGCTGCTGGGGCCCAAGTTCACAAAGCTGCAGGACGAAGGACAGTCTTCCTGGAAGTGCAAGAGGACCAACTGAGGCTGTTCCAGAGACTGGAGGGACCAGCAAGGTCATGTTAGTTTTATTACAAAGGCGTATCCCATAATCAGCAGGAATTAGAGGGGCTTTTTAAATCCGCTTCACCCAAACGCCAGGGGTGGGATGGTTGTGAGTGACACCCCCTGCACTCCCCACAGCAAAAGGTTATGTTCAGAAAGCAGTGGTTACAAACCCTGGCACCTATGTACTTCATACATAAGCCCCCAAAATCCCCTGTGTGACCACAAACACCTCCCTGAGCTCTGCTTCAGCCTCCCGGCGGCCGCGTGGTGACCGTGCCACGTCTGGCTCAGCAGCTCCAGCCCAGCTCTTTGCTAGCAAACAGAAACCAGCTGACACGGTGAGTGGAGCCCAGGAAGGATGTCCAAAGTGGTTTTGGACTGGTGGTAGCTGTGGAGGTCCTGCTGGGATGAGAAACCTGAAGTGTCAGTGGGCTCTGTTTCTTCTCGCTCTCTGAACTGCAGCCAACACCTCGAAAGGGTGAAATGTCTCTCAGATTCTTTTAAATGTATTTTCTGGCTTTTATAAGCTTTAAAGATTTATAAGAAAATATTTTTATAAACAAAATTACATTCATTTAATTTATTTCTGCTGTTTCAAAGCATTTTGATTTAGATTCAAGATCACTTTCTTGATGAAAAACAATTGCTCTAAGGTGGGACTTAAGAGTAACGCACAATACTCCAAGCCTTAAGTCCTGGAGGTGGTAACTGGAGAGTGCAGCAGCTGGTGCCCAGCAGATGGGCCTCCCAGGGGGGCTTCATGGGCCTCCCAGGGGGGCCTCGTGGGCCTGCAGAAGGTGGTTGGTGTTCTGAGGGGATGAACTGAGCCTTGGTTCCTCTTATGTCACTAAAACTCAAATATTTTATTTCAAACTCTGAGGAAAAAAAAACCCAATCAACCCTGTGCCCATTCCCAGCTCTGAATTGAGTGAAATCAATTGATCAAAAGCTGATCAGTGCCTTTGGAAGAGAGCTGGTGATGACCAACTTGCCAAACAAGCTGAACCCTGTGGTAGAGCTGCCACAGAAACCTCCTCCCCATGCTGTGTGGGGGAAACATTCCCCTGGTGTTGATCAGACTTCCCTCCTGAGTGCCTTAGTGCTGTGCAGCAGGGGTGCTGTGCACCCTCAGAGGGGCACGTGCTGGCTGGATGGGACATCTTTGTGCCAAGAAAATGATTAAAGATACCTTGGAAAGGTATGTGGTTTTCTTGGCTGCTCCCTGCCTCTGGCTTTGGCAATATTTGGAGTGTTTCCATCCCGAGCTTGGTGTCCCAGGCTCTGGGTCTTTAGTTACTGTTTGTTTCAGGAAAAAAATGTGAATCCCTTGTTTCCAATGCAGCACCATCAGTCAAAGCTGAATAAAATCACAGTGTCTTTACTCCCCAGGCTGAGAGTCTTCCAGTTCCACCTGTGTGTGAGCACAAGAAGCCCTGAGAGTACCTCAGAGGCTCCTGGTTGATGCCTTTTCCAGTCCATCCCCACTGGATTATCCATGTGAGGCAGTGCTGGGCCTTTGCAGAAGCAATGGGCTTCTTCATCCCATCTTCTCCACACCCTGAGAGGTGTTTTCCACTTTGCTGACTGTAGGAAAAACTTCTCAAGTGCAGAAGATGAGAAGTGAAGCTGGTGGGTGTTTCAGAGTTGGCATTTACTTTGCAGTTGTGTTTTGCTGTCT
>JAOEGS010003869.1:0-17101 GCA_025447755.1 Corythornis vintsioides
TGCAAGATTACTTATTTTAGTCAGCTTGAAAGGGAAAAATTAAAACAAAGCATGGGTAAGTGTATGCAGTATATACTCAGTTGTATATTTACACTTTCCAGCAGTGTTCTGCCCACATTTTTGTAAGGAAAACTTGCCTAAGAAGTACTGACAAAAAAAAAAAAAAAAAAAAAAAATCAATAAAAAAGGTCTGTTTCAAAACGTTTGCACTAGAAAAAAAAAATCAGGAGTCCAGCTTGCCACCTGAAATGGCACTTTGTTCTTCACAGGCACATCAGCTTCAACAGGTTTATTGGAGCACAGGCAGGGTTCAGGGCTGGCACCAGTAGATCCAGCAGAGGGGTCCCAAGCCCCCTGACTGGGCATCTCCCAGCACAGGACACTTGATCTTGAGAAAGAGAAAGCCCTGACACTGACCTCATGCTTGGGATGTAAAATTCCTGTCAAGTGTTATGTCTGGGCCAACATTAGACAAACGACAGATGCTCTCTGTTAACACCTCTCCCTTCCCAGAGGGAATAAGAGGGAGAGATTTATGGATTATAAAAGGGAGATATTTATGGATTATAAAACAGCTTTAAATAAAATAATAATATGTTAAATATTTACAAAAATATACAAAACCAGTATTGAACCCAAGCCCTTTGATGGCAGTTACTGCCGGAAGCAGAGACTGTCAGCAAAAATCTGCTGTTGACTTCAGAAAGTGCTGTCAATTAGAAGAGACTGAGCTGAAAACTCAAATCACTGACCAGAATTAGTTCTGCTCCAGGTCAAACCAGGCCACCACCTCACTCAGTCTTGCTACCAGCCTCATGAAGCCACAACACTGCAGCTAAGCCAGGACAGCAGCTTTTGCAGATCCTCTGGCATGGGCTGGCCTCAAGAGGAGTCCTACAGCCACCCTGGGCTCCCGTTAAATCTCTTCCCGACCTTCCTCAGCTCCACTCCAGGCAAAGCTTTTGGCCACTTGAGGAAAGACTGGAGTGAGTGAGAGCAGCACTGGGGGGAGGCTGGAGGTGCGAGTGGCCGGGGGAATGCACGAGGGAGTTGCAGCAGGGATGAAAAGCTGTAGCTGGTACTGGGAAGAGTGCAGGGCCATCAGGGAGCCATCTGGGAAAAATCATTTTATTTATAACTTAAGTAATAGCACAAGCCACACAGCAAATCGATTTGCTTTTGGATTCTAGCTATTGTCTGATTGCCCAGACCAACAGCATCCAGTTTAAGTGGAGTCCACAGCAGTAATAACAAAGAAGGAACACAAATTTTAATTATGTTTCTAGAGGTCTGTGTAAGTATTGAAGAACCACATAAAAATGATCTTTCTTTTTTGATTTTTTTTTTTTTTTTTTACTAACTTGCAGTTGAAAATGTGTCATTAAAAGCTATGAGTCTGATTTTCTGCTCCGCTGGTCAGGATATTAACCAAAATGATAAAGTATTCACTCTTTGAGGGGAGAAAAAGTAGAGGGAAATAAACGCCGAAGGTTTCATGACAAAGACATTACGAGAACGATACTAAAATGAGAAACTTCATCGCCCTTCGCTTGTTGATCCTGTTACACAAGTGCAGGAGGAAGAAGAAGACAGCCAGCAGGGTGAGACAGGCAAGAAAAATAAGGCAGAAAGGAAAAATCTTGGTCAGCACGTTGGACACTTGTTTTCCCGGCTCTTTTTTGCCGTGCTTCTGGCAGGAGAGGGGTGTCATCCTGCGACGTGGCATAGGGGAGTTTGACAAGTGCTGTCAGGACGTGGTCCCTCGTATCACCAAAGACTCAAATTAATTTCTACTCTCCTCCACTCGCGTCTTCCCTAATTCTGCAAGCTTGACTTCATACCCACTGCAACTTACATTTATTTGTAATCTCGCTGCTTACACTCCGCTGAACAATAAAAGAACAATAAACTTAATAAAAAGCCCAAGTGATTGGAAATAGCTCTGGGAATGGCAGTCCAGTATGAAAGCTATAAATTTACTTGTATACTCATGACATTGTCAGCTAATTTTTATGAAAAGCCCATCACAGAACATTGCACCAAAACACTGTGATCACTCGTATGTCACCCGTCATACTTCCCCTGATAACAAAACAGAAAATGCATCATAAAATGATACTTCAAACTGCAAATTCATCTTGAAATGCTCACTGTATACAGTAACAATTCTTTCCTGACCTTGTCTTGCACCTGAACTTTAAATTAATCATTCTTCTTCTATAACATTAAAGAATACCCGGTGGTGCTTTTTATTGAATTTAAAAGCTAAAACTTCAACTAATAATATCATTACTGTTTTGGTTAATATTTCCCTATTCAAATCCATGTAGATTTCCAGAAGTTGTGCGGTGTAAAATAAACAGGGTTTTGGAATATGATTTTTAAATATTTTTTTGTGCTCGGATCAGAAAGTATTGACTCATATTTAGAGGCTGAAACAAATCCCACTGAAGTCAAAGGAAAACACCTATTGATTTTAAATGGTTTTGGATCAAGCCCTTAAGAGCTAATCCTGAGGAAAAAAAAAAAAAAGAAAAAAAGAAGAAAAAAAAAAAGCTTAGTATATTAAAGCTACAAAGGAGCTACAGAGATCAAGAATTCACAGGACTAAATCCTATTAAATACATAGTGTCATCCTGACTTAGACTAAGATACTCAATTGGATTCATTAGGAAAGGTCTTACAAGAGATGGCCAATGTGATCCCATCGCTCTTCAGGTGGGTGTGCTGTCAGTGCAAGGAGCAGGAGACTTGTAGATGGTCCATGATAGAGGTGTATCTTCAACACCCAGTAACAGGTGTGCACCAAGGAGACTTTAATGCAGCAGATCTTCTCCAGAGAAATGCTTGCAGAGTTTAGTAATTTCATCAGTGACACAGCACCACTCTGCAAATACATCCAGGAAGGTCCTCTGGCACCTGCCTCTGGGATAAAGAGGCAGAAGGCCTCTCAGCTCACTGTTGGGGCTGCTCTGCCAGCTGTATTTCAGTCTTCACTTAATCTTTCATGAATGCAAGACTGGTTTGAGTTGAAGGGACCTTTCAAGATCATCTGGTCCAACTCCCCTGCAGGGATCAGGGACATCTTCACCCAGAGCAGGGTGCTCAGAGCCCCAGCCAACCTCACCTGGGATGGTGCCAGGGATAGGGCAGCCACCACGTATCTGGGCAGCCTGGGCCAGGCTGTCACCACCCTCAGTACCAACAATTTCTCCTTCTCTCCAGTCTCAATTTCCCTTTTTCTGTTTAAACCATCAGCCCTTGTCCTGTCCCAACAGGCCCTGCTCAAAACTCTGTCCCCATCTTTCTGACTGGCCCCTTGAAGTCCTGAAAGGACCCAAGGTCTCCCCAGAGCCTTCTCCTCTACGAGCTGAACAACCCTTTGCAGTGTTTCTTCATTTTCTCTTTTCACAGCCTTCCTGCTTTAAGTTACAAAACTTTAAGTCCTCTGTCTTTCTTCCTTCCCCTGCCCACCAGCATAAGCTTTGGCCCCTCCGTGCAGCAGCACAGGCTGAAGTAGTCGCTGCTCAACCTCCAAATCCTCTTCTGACCCACGGGACAATTGTTTGGACTATGCCACTGGAGTGAAAAAGTGAAGCTTCAGAAGGAATGTGAACCTCTTTTGTTTGATCAACAGCAGCAAAGTTTTTCTGACAGCTGCGTGTTTAATTGCCATGGCTTTAGGAGAAACGTGACATGGCCTTTGTCTGGGGCTCTTGCAGAGAACACGGCAGCTACCAGGAATACCAGTGCAGGAAACGTGAATTCAGGTTGTCAGCCTTCCAGTTTAATTCCTCCCCTGTCCTTGCCAAAACGAGGAAGGATGAAGCAGAAAAGCCTCCACCCTATTACTGAATTCCTCAGTCACACCCAGATGGCTCCAGCCCTCCTGACTGACGACCACAAGCCCCCGGTGTTTATTATCCAGCGTTCCCACATTAACTTTTGCCTGAAGTTCTGTAGTGAAAACCTCCAGTGTAAATGGGAGTCATGCACAGGAAGAAAGAAAGAGACCGTGACACAAACTGGAACACCCAATTTATGGCTGGAGAGGACTTCGGGAGAGGAAGGAGCTTCTCAGAGCAGTGCAGCCTTCAGTATCTCACCCTAACCATTGAAGAACTGCTTTGCTTAGGGCAAAATTCATGTGTTTTATGCCAACCATGTCACAGAAAGTCATCCTTGCTTGAAAGTCTTAAGACAGACCTTCATATTTTTCAGAGGACCTCGCCCTCTGTATCCAGAGGAGGGCCATGATCAGTGGGCTGGAACATGTGTCCTACGAGGACAGGCTGAGGGAGCTGGGGTTGTTCAGCCTTGAGAAGAGAAGGCTCTGGGGAGACCTTAGAGCACCTTCCAGTACCTGAAGTGAGTTGATCAAAAGCCTGGAGAGGGGCTGTAAACAAAAGCCTGAAGTGAAAGGACAAGGCCTGGTGCGAAAGGACAAGGCCTGGTGCGAAAGGACAAGGCCTGGTGCGAAAGCACAAGGCCTGGAGTGAAAGGACAAGGCCTGGAGAGAAAGGACAAGGGAAAATAATTTTAAATGGGAAAGGAGTGGATTGAAATGAGAACTAAGGAAGAAGTTCTTTCCCAGCAGAGTGGTGGACACTGGCACAGGTTGCCCAGGGAGGTGGTGAGGCCACATCCCTGGAGACATCCCAGGTGGGTCTTGAGCAGGCTCTGAGCACCCTGCTCTAGGTGCAGATGTCCCTGCTCTCAGCAGGGGGGTTGAACTAGATGAGCTCGAGAGGTTCCTTTCAACCCAGACATTTCTATGATTCTATGATCCCTCTGCCTTCTGAAAAGAACCCTAATTGCAAAGATCTGCAGGGTCTGAACTATTTATTCCCCCAAGAAGGCAAATAACTTAAGGCCCTTTCAACAAAGCTTTCCTGCTCAGCAATCACATCCTGCAACTTCCTATTCCAGAAAGATGGCCAAAAGGCATCTCTGGAGATGCCAATGTCTCCTCACTGCCTAAGAGAGAACATACTGCACCCAGCTTGGACTCAATATCTCACTTTGATGTGATTGCAGAGAGATTAGATAAATTCTAGTCAAATCTTGCCACTTTTAATTACCTTATGACTGACAGAAATCTCACATAGGTTAGTGAGATGATTTCCAGTGACCTCCATCAGCTCTGGAGCAGCCTGTTGGAGGGATGATGACAAACCCCTAGAGAAGTCTCAATTAAAACTATGGAGCTCTTTGTGAAAGGCAAAAACCAAAGTGAGAAAAAGTGATGGAATTTCAGTCTGAATTAACAAGCACCATTTTATGTCTCAGAAAATATCACATCTGACAGAGCTACCAAGACAAGTGCAACTCAATTTTGTAAGAGTTGGTTTTATTGTTCTGGTAGCAGAGGAGAAAAAAACCAATGTTTTACAAAGAAAAGAAACTTAACATGGTATTGAGGATGTTTATTTCTTTTATCATATTATGTATGAATCTTTTATAAGTTTTCAGTGAACTATATTAATTAAAAATTAGTTCTGGGAATATTTTGCTTGTAGCCTAATAAGCTATTACGTCAATACATATTTTCATAGACTATTTTAAATTTGAAATAAAGGGGTCTCCTGAGTATGCGCAATGGAACAAAAATGTAACAACAACAACAAAGTAGAATGCTTAACACTTTTTTCCTTGTACAGGTTAAGGATCAGAGGGCAGGTCTTGCTAAATGATTTTTATGAGTTCCCTCCAAAATATTTAATTTTTACTAGAAGTTTTGCAGACTCAGGCACCATAATGAACTAACTTTATTTATTAGCATCATAGACTGGTTTGGGTTGCAAGGGACCTTCTAGTTCTATCTATCCTGGGCAGGGACACCTCCCACTAGACCAGGTTGCTCAAAGACCTGTACAACCTGGCCTTGGGGCAGTGTTGGGGCATCTGCAATCTCTTGGGGCAACCTGTTCCAGTGTCTGACCACCTGTAGAGTGAAGAATTACTTCCTAAATTCTAATTTAAACTTCCTCTCTTCCAGGGTGAAGCCATTTTTATCATGAAAGTTCTCATTTTGGCACTTATTGCAATCCATCCCAATGCTACCATACAACAAGGTAGAACTTTTCCACCAGCAGTCCTTCAGACACCATGATCCAGACACATCAAGGAGAGCCCTGAAGCTACTCCACCCCGAGATGATGATCTTGTCCATCGACAATAAAATAGGTGCTACGATGGCATCCCCCTACTTGTGGCTAGACAGATTTATTGCCTCTGGTGTTAAACAAGTAGATCAGCCTGCCCTCCTGATGAAAACCAGCATCTCCCAAGGAACTGCAGCTGATGTGCATGTGTGGCATCAGCAGCTAAGCTCCCTCCAGCCATGGAGCGGGACATGAAGGAGGTGAACACTCACTTTGGAAGGCTCGTTTAGGAGGAATCTGCAGACTCTGGCACACTGATGCAGCTGCTGACTTTTCTGACCCCAAGCCCTGGACCTCCCCTCCAGCACTGCCCATGGCTCCAGGCAGTTCATGATGTTCATCTAAACCAGTGTAATTAATTACAATTATTTATCCTCAGACGAAGTAAGTATCACACCCCTCGTTGATTTAACCCGATTCAGTAACCAGAGTAAACAGCAGTTAATTGATTTGCTCAGGTTCACATCAGAAGCTCACGGCACAGAGTGGAGCAAGAAATACAGCCTCTTGATTCCCACTTTGGGGCTTTCTCCCCAGACTCCAGCTCTTTCTACCCTGTTACTTCATATTTTTAAAAGGCAAAGATCTACCAAAAGCAAACAAACATCCCACATCTTTGTGTTGTTTAGTCTGGGGGTTGAAACATCCTCTTCATATTCATATTAATGAGCTGCTTCTCATGAGGCAACCCATTAAATTTAATAAGAGAGTGAATATAAACCTCACATGAAATGGAATAGTTGCAGTTACGTTTACGTTTCCTTCATTGGTATAATTTGCATTCCCACGTTATGAACAAGTGTGTATATTTTATTTAATGATAAACAGGTTTAATGACTTTCTATAGCTTTAAAAAATCTTTTAAATGTTTCTTTTTCTTTTTTGTTGACACCTTTTTGTCCTCTCCTGGTTCCTGGAATGTTAGAATGGTAACGTGAACATCAGGGGAGCGCTTTAGGCCAAGCAGAGCTGACCCAGGTGGTTTGATCACTGCTGTCTCTGGACCAGGCTCAGTGCAGAGGGTGAACATCATCGTGTACAACAGGCTGACAAAAACATGGCAGTTAAGGATGCATAATGAGAGTGATCTGGAGCTTAAGTCATGTGGCTTTTATCCAAAGGAAAAAAAAATTAAAATAAATATTTGGTTGAAGAGGGGGAAAGCTTCACCTCAGAAGCCACTGCATTACTCTCTTTTTAATTTTCCTGTAGTCATTAGAGAGACATTGTCTCACAGTTGTTTTATTTTCTCTGCCGCAGGATCACGCCTCAACCAGACTATTTAATTTTGATTCCTCTGACCTGGAATCTCATCTTAATATTTTGGTGCAGCAGGGCTGGAGTCCATGGTCCTGCCACAGTGCCCTTTCCCTCCAGCTGTGCACACCAGAAAACCTTGCAAGAAAAACAAAAAAGGTTATTCTTTTTTTTTACATATTTTCATCTCTTTGTTCTTTTTATATGCTTACTTAAATTCATATTTTCTATAGTTTTACTGCAAAAATGTCTAATTCAGAGAATCAAGGGAATGCAATAAAATAATTTAGAAAAATCAAGATCAGTGAGTACTGAAGTGTGTCCCGAGTAAGACAGCAAAAGCTGGTAAAGGGTCTAGAGCACAGTTGTGGTGAGGAGCAGCTGAGGGACCTGGGCTTGTTGAGCCTGGAGAGAAGGAGGCTCAGGGGAGACCTACTGGCTCCTGACAGGAGGCTGGAGCCAGGGGGGTGTTAGTCTCTGCTCACAAGGAACAAGGAATAGGACAAGGGGAAATGGTCTCAAGCTGTCCCAGGGGAGGTTAAGGTTAGAGCTAAGGAACAATTTCTCCCCCTCCAGGGTTGACCAGGGCTGTCCCATCTGCCCAGGGCAGTGGTGGAGTCCCCGTGATCCCTGGAGGGGTTTCCAAGCCCTGGAGCTGTGGTGCTGAGGGCCATGGGGCAGTGGTGCCCTGGCACTGCTGGGTTAACAGTTGGACTTGATCTGAAAGGTCTCTTCTTTCTCTAGGGAATCACTCTGGCAAGAATGGACTAGATGATCTTCATCCAACCCCTATGATTCTGTGATTTCAACTAAAATGATGCTATGATCCCACAAGAAAAATATGAGAGAGGTAAGAGAGGAGGAGAGTAGCTGGTTCCTTCAAAAAATGAAGAGGTAATAATTTTCCCAAAGAGTTGCAGCCTATTTTTTAGAAACATTTGAGCACTCCTTACATCAAAACATGCCATTGATCAAAACAGGTGGCTTACCAACCTTTTTTCCTCTGTAATTTCCTTCTGAGAGCGGCCTTATTTATCTTTCAAAATCACATGAAAATTACTAAAAAGGAAAACAAAACACGCAGGAAAAGTGTTTATTGGAAGAGCTACAGTCTTGAGGACTATTCTCCAAGGGAAATGGATGTTTAATTAAACACACAAGACAACACTCGATGGAGAGAGGGCTCCAAAGTCCCACTGGTTGTTTCCTGGCACATGTTATACCCTGAGCCAGTGGTGAGGGGTTGTTTATTTTGGGTAACCCACGGGCACGCTGCTGAGCTCAGAGTACACGCGGAGGTAGCAGTCGAAGCGACACAAAAAGTGCTACTGGAATAGAACTTCCATTTGGGTAAAATCTTTCCTTTTCTCATCAAAGACAGGAATGAATTTAATCAATGATGCTTGGCCTGTGTTCACCAACACTCCTATTGACCATGAGCATGTGGAAAACTTTGGATTTTCTTTTTTTTTTTCAGTCAGTGAATGCACTGAGCAGAAACAAGATGATAAACACCGAGTGCTTTTGTCAATTGAGGAATTAGTAAATTTGCTAATGAAGACTTATTTGGGTAAGGAATCATTGCCTTTGGAACGGGTGCTCTTTATTCAACCTTTCAATGTCAGTTATCATTTTTAAAGCAGCTTGACCTGGAAGCATGCAGTTAAAATTGTGGTGACTGTTAATGACAGTTTTATTGGACACTATGCTTATAGTTCACATTTTGAGGTCTGTATGTAATTGATCTTTCTACCCTACATGAGAAACACTGCAATAAGTTGGTTGCAGCACCACATTATAGATATAGAGAAATAATAATGATGTCACCTTGAGATTCAAAGATCGTGGAATAGTAATAGTCTCCTAGCTCATTCTCCCAACTGTGATGACCTCTCCAGTACTAAATCTTAACAGTCTCAGCATTATTTTTGAATTATTCATGCTAGCCTTTTCCCTCACTACAAAATCAAGGAAAATGAATGCATCATGCTCTGTCAGCTCCACAGGTATTTTAGTAAAAATATAAAATGTTATTTGGCTTCACTAAATCTGTGCAGCAATACAGGTCACTTGCCCGGCTGAGCAAAAACAGAAATTCATATGCAGAAGACACGGGACACGCTCATTGTGAGTCTGAATGAGGCATTTTTGAATCCCTGGAAGTTCCAAAACCTGCTTTTTGATTAATGGCATCTGTGGAAATAAAAGGAGAATTAAACCGGCATCAATCCACACCAAGCGCCGCTCGCTCGCTTTGACAACACCGCCGTTGTCTCTGGGGCTGAGCAGGACAACAGAAGGTGGAGAATCACAGGTTGGGAACAGAGAGCTGCTCTTTGGTGTTGTATTTACTGCTGGAACGAGCTGTGATGCCCAGGTCCAGCAGCACAGAACTGAGAGATTTCTGGAAGCCCCCCGCGCCGCGGGGCAGCGGCACCGCCACGCGCCGAAGACAACTCGTCCTGCTGGTGGAGGCAGCAGGTTGATAACTCTTCTAGACTCTCAACCCCGGGTAATAAGCGAGAGCTACAGTTTTATTCCAGTGATGGATCTCATAAAAAGCGCACCTGGGAATAAAATAAAATGCATGTAAATGTAAACTCAAGCAGGTATCCTGATTCATCTGTAGCTGGTGACCTTTAAGTTCATTATGAAAAACAAATGTCAAGCTTTCAAGAGACAGGAGTATCCCTGGCTTTGCTGGGGATTTTGTATGCTATCGCACAGACTGTATTAATCTAGTCTGGCATCAATAACCTTGAAATCAGGATTTTGCACTAAAAATCTAGTTTTATGTTTATTCAGAAAGCAAAGATAAAAGGCGACTTTATTTTAAGGGACCCTCCGGTGGCTACAGGGCAAACGTAACGTAGTGTTACTGCTTTTGCCTACCTTGCTATTCAATGCTAGCTCCCATGGCAACAGATTTTATATGAATACAAAGAGTGTGATGAAGATCTCCCTTTATTTTGCACAGAGTTTAATTATGGAAAAGTCTCTCCTGTCTGCAGAGTTACTCAGCATCATCCTCAGAACAGCAAACACTCCAGGAAAGCCTTGGTCCAATCCAGCCCCAGGTCCCCAAGGCTGGCCAGAGAAGAACCTCATTTATCTACCTTTGAAAACAGCAGAGACGTCGCATGTTTATACTGACATAAAACTTCTGAGCAGATTAACAGGGGAATATCACATTGAAACAACAACATATGATCAATTAATTACTTCTCTAACTCTAACAAAAAAAAAAATACTTTCATGCTACTGTTCCCTCCTCGATTAGTTGGTAAGCTGAAAGACAGTGACTTTGAAGGTTTTACCTAAACAAACATTTACCTAAAGCATTGCAATTTTTTTTCTCCTTTTTTACCTTTTGTTGTTGTTGTTGTTACACTAAAAGACTCACCTACTTTCTCTATATCCTCTTTGTTCCGGCTTATAAAGTGACACTCCTACAGTGCTCAATCCCATGCCATATCTTTTAAAGGAACAAAAAACCCACCCAGGTGTCAAAAGGAACAACAGAAGCATTTAAAACCATCAAATAAAAAAAATCACTGGGTTAAATCTAATTGCACATCAGCCAGGACTGTCCCTCCTGCCATCACGGTGCTGTTAATGTGCATGGCAAAGTGTCCCAGCAGGGAAAGGGGAAAAAAAAAAGTATTACAGACCACCAGGTAGTCACAGTTAAAGTCAGCGATGGCAAGAAATTGCAGACAATTAGGATGCACACCCTCCCTCCATGCAGCAACTTTGTCACTGCAAACTAAGTCAATTACAATTACAAATAACCCTGTTTTTCTCTTCGCCTGTAATTCCTGCCTACTGAAATCAAAGGGAGCTTTGCTGCTGGTCTCAGGGAGAAAAGGATGATCCCTTTAGTTTGGCTGTTAGTGTTAATTTTCTACCAAAAGTGGGGTTTTTTTTGATCATTCCACAACTGCATCTCTGTCTTTTATTCTGCACATAAATGTCTCCATATTTAAGGGTCGTGCCAAAATGATATTCTGAATTTCCAGCACTTCAGTATCCACACGGGTGAAGATGGATGGACTAAGGACCCTACACTGAGGGCATGAGCCACGACTCTGTCCTGTCACCACTGCAATTCTTTGATGCATAGACATGCAGTATCTCCTGAAACTGTGCAGGGTTGCCCTGTAACAATGGTGGAGTCATTCCACCAGCATGCTGGGTTTTCCTTTCCTGATGGCTCGTGGACATGAAAGAGAACCTTATCTGCCTGCAGGAGCAAACACCACGCTGGGATCCAACAAGAGCTGCCCCGAGATACCACCACAGCTCCCTCCAGACCCAGGCTGTCACCAGGGAGAAGCCAGCACCATCCACAGAGTGTTGGCAGGGTGAGAGTGACCTAATAGCACTTTTCATCTCTGACTTCTGTCCTAAGATAGCCAGAGTCCCTGGTGATCAGAGGGTATTTCAAAGCAGAATGTGCAGCATCATAGTGAACGGTGACAAATGACATTTGACTTGGAAAAATGCAACTTAATGTATCTAGGGGAAAAAATAATCTTAAACAAAAATATGTGATGGTGAAAGGAAGTCTGGCCAGAAGTGAAAGCAAACGGAACGTCCGAGTGACAACAGCAGATAAACCACAAGGTTTCAGCAGAGCTTGAAGAATTCCAACTCTGCACATGCCCCACGTGGCACCTCAGGGGAGAAGACAGGGCAGGAGGGTTCACCCATCACCAACAGGAGGGTACCTAAGCACGCTGTGGGCAAACCTTGGCTGACACTCATCTCCATGCAGCTAATTTCCCACTGTCCACTTCTCATTCCTAGGAGGAGCACGTGTATCAGAAATCAGAACAATCCAGCTCCTCATTCATTCTCGGCCATTAATCTAAAAAGCAGCGTCGTGGAGAGTTTAATCAGCTCTCCTAAAATTCCTTTCCCCTTAATTCCATAAGTGAGCAGCTATTTTTGGCTCTTCATATAAAGCTCACCAAATATTTCTGGGTAATTCCTGCTCTCCTGCTTCATCTTGTAAGCCCAGAGGAATACACACCAGTAGACCTAGATCCCATTTTTAGCCTCCAGTTTCTATTTTGATGCTGAACTTCCACTGAGTTGTTAAAAAAGAGGCATAAAAGCATATTTATGGATGGTAACTCTGCTGGTTAAATCTCCCTTTAATCTTTCTTAACAAGTTTATCTCTCCCAAGATGTGATTGTTTTTATTGGTTGTTTTTTTTTTTTTTTCCAAGGGTGCACATATAACTTTGTGCACATGGGATGCCTAAAAAAAATTTAAATCACTTTATTCAAATTAAAAAGGATTGCAGCAAATTACATTCAGGGAGGGCTGTTAAGCCCTCTTCTTTGAAAAAATAAATAATTAAAAGCTAAAGGGTGAATTCTTAATCCCAATGAAGCCAGTGTCCCATTGCACATCACCCAACCCTTCCCAAGGCTACAATATTTTGGGTTACTCTGCACATTTTGACTTGTTTTTGCTTCTATGCTCTATTTGTCCTTACTGCTTTTCTGTTTTCCTCAGTGTTTAGATCTTCTAAATGAAACATATGCTTTCAGAATATTCCATGCAGAAAACTGAATATTTCCAAGTGAAATTTCATTTTGGTTTTCTCTGCCCATACTTTTAAAGTTAGTAGAGCCTGGGATATTTTTTCTTAACACAAAATATATATTTATATTAAGTTATATGAGGCACAGTGATGATTTTATTCCAGCATAAATGTCATTCCCACATAGTAATTTAATTTGCACTAGTAGAAGTGACTTTTTTTTAGGTGTTTGCACCTAATACGAATGTTTGCAACTTAGAATATTTCATGAAGGGATAATGATGGAGCCAATTAACTGGCAGAGCAGGATTTACTGGTTTCCACTGGAAATACCAGGTCTCTCCTACCCATGCCATGCAGCTAGCTGACATCAAACGAAGCCAGGAGTTTTTATTTCATTTGAGACCCTCTAGAAATACGCCTGTGAAAGAGAAGAAACATGCCCATTTCCCCTTAACTATTTACCTACGAGGGCTGCCAGATAAATGCCACTCAGCATCTGAGGTCAGCTTGGGTTTGAACAGAGCTCCGCATTCCTGAGCTCCTTCCCAACAGCAAAAGAGAGGAAAACAAATAGCAGATGTGGGAATTGGGGAGAGGAAACGGTCGTTTTTCCAGCGTGGGTCGTGGAGAAGAGATTAGTGGATCCAGGAGAGGTGAAACAAGCTGGCACATGGTCGAGGAGCTGGCCTTTGCCCAGGACAAACAGTGCCAGAAGCGTGAGAGTCGGGAGCTCGGGGCACGCGGCCGGCCGCCCGCTGCCAGGGATGGAGGGCTCCCGAGGAGGCTGGGAGGATGGGGACAGAGCCAACCCCACAATCCTGGTTGCAGGGATACCTCTTGCACCCCACAGGTCCTGCTTTGTCAGGCTTGATGGCAGGATGGCAGCCTGGATCTTCACCCTGAAGCACTGATGAGATGAAGCCTGGCTTGAGAGAGCACACGGGGAAGGATTGGGTGATTCTGGGTAGTCATCTGATTAGATTTTTATGTTTGCTTGATACAGTAGCATGTGATGCCTCTTTAGGTCAGAGAATCATAGCATAGCTTTGGTTGGAAGAGGCCTTTGAGATCATCCAGTCCAATCCAGCACTGCCAGGGCACCACTGCCCCATGGACCTCAGCACCACAGCTCCACAGCTTGGAAATCCCTCAGGGATCACAGGGACTCCACCCCTGCCCTGGGCAGACTGGGACAGGCCTGGACAACCCTGGAGGGGAAGAAATTGTTCCTCAGCTCCAACCTCAGCCTCCCCTGGGGCAACTGGAGGTTGGTTCCTCTTGTCCTGGAGCTTGTTTCTTAGGAGCAGAGCCTGACCCCCCCTGGCTCCAGCCTCCTGCCAGGAGCTGTCAGAGCCAGAAGGTCTCCCCTGAGCCTCCTTCTCTCCAGGCTCAACCAGCCCAGGTCCCTCAGCTGCTCCTCCCCACACTCTGCTCCAGACCCTTCCCCAGCTCCATTGCCCTTCTCTGGCCACACTCCAGCCCCTCAGTGTCCTGGGAGTGAGGGACCCAAGTGATCCCAGGATTATAGGTGCAGCCTCCCCAGTGCTGAGTCCAGGAGATGATCCCTTCCCTGGTCCTGCTGCCCACACCAGTGCTGACACAGGTCATGATAAACCTCAGGGATAATAACTTAGTTCAATAACTCTGAACAGAACAGGAATTCCTCCCCAGCATTAGAGTCATGCAATATTCCTACCGAGGACAGACGTGGCCAGACTAATGCTGTGAAAGTGAAAATACAACCCTGGACACATGAAAAGTGGCCAAGCTCTGGTGGATGCCGAGACCACCCAGCCACCACACGACGAATGAGATGTCATCCATGGCATCCCACAGCTCAGGATGTTATTCTTGTGCAGTCCTCAATCAATTATGTCTGTACAAAATGACTACACTCACTTTTTTTGGGTCTCCGGGAAATCTTTGTTCAATTTGAAGATGGTTTTCTAACAGGCTTCGCTCTTTACCCAATTTTCCAGCTGAGTTGACTGAGGCACAGGCAGGTCAAAAGGCTTACCCAAGGTCAGGGAGTGAATCAATGAGTTGGGTCAGATTAGATCTCAGCCTGTTCTCTGCTTTTCATCCTTTACTGTTCCTGCCAGATCACTTTTAGAACCAGGTTAACAAAAAATGTCATGGATGTGCTTTAAAAATATATATTTTTAAACTTGTTATCCCAATAAGAATTAAGTTCTTTAGATAGCACACTGTATAAGATCAGGTTTCAAGAGGTTAGGCCTGTGCTGCAAGGAACTCAATCTCCAGCCCAATGTAAAATCACCAGCAGGAGAAATATTTTTACTACTGTATAAAAATAATAAAAATGCAGAAAAGTAAAATTCACAGATCAAATGCTGAAGTGCTCGCTCAGGTCAAGTTCTGCCTGGCTTTAATTGTATTTTGCCTTGGGAAAAGGCTTCAGATCTGGCCATAAATTAGTATGCTGAACCCATGGCAGGAATGGTGTTTTATTTACTTAGTCCCTGAAATATGCTGTAGAACTCCAGCAGCAGTTAAACTAAAAAGAACCGTTCATCCGAATCTGGAGGAACTCTGGTATTTTTGAGAATAATGCTGGGCTACTTCTTCCAACCAACCACTGTGTAATTTGATAGGAATTGAGCAAAAAAGGCCATTTCCCCTCAAGGGACGGGGGTGTTTCCTGAGCTTAGACACCGAAGCACCCAAAACACTCTTGGTTTTTTATTTGCAGAAAAAAATATGCTCCCCAGGGAGGCTGTGCCATCCCCTTCTTGGAGGTTTCAAGACCTGCTGGGGCAAAGGCCCGGGCAGCCAGGTCTGATCCTGGAGCTGACCCTGCCTGGGGTGCAGGGGTGGCCTGGACACCTCCTCCAATCCAAGCTGGACTATTTATTTTCCCTACAGCATTACTGTAGATCATCCTTTTCAAACCAAAAAAATTTTGAAGGGGCAATTTGTGCAGTCCCATGCTCTCCCCATGTGCTGCCAGCTCCTCCCTTGACTCCTGAAGATGTGGCACAGAGAAAGAGGAACAGATTTTTTTTCCTTTTTTTGTTTTTTTCCACAGCTATTACAACATAAATAAAGCAAAGAACACGTTAAGCAAACTACATTCTTTTTTTTTTTTTTCTTCATTCATTTTCTTCAACACTTTCATGCTGCTCTAACAGAAGTGTCTTGTTCTGGGCTTTCTGCTGGATAGATAATGGGAAAAGAGTGCTTTGGAAAGTCTCCTCAGGAATGGATTTTCCTGGTTGCAGGATTGCGACGGGCTCGAAACTCTTGGCAGAGTTCAGCAAGGAGGAAGCTGCGACTCATCAGTTCTCTTCTGCAGATCAAAGCCATTCTAAGATGGTATTTAAAAACTTACAGGATGCCCTGAAAAAAAATAAAAAACAACCAAGAGAGCAAGCTGAAAAAAAATTCTGGGAAGAATGTGTTTCGAGCTTCAAGCAAAATAAAACAACATCTAAAAAGAAGTATTAAAAATACCCCTAGGCTCAAAACATTTGTACTTGCCCTGTGTTGGAACAATATGCCAATAAAAATCATCTCTGCCACGTTCCAGTTCAGCCTCAGACCATGTGACTGTTAAACTGGGTTAAACTGTGCTGATTTTCCTCTCCCACCTCTCTAAAGGCTGGTGAAGGCTGAAAGCAGGGAGGGGATGATGATGATGATGATGATGATGATGATTGGAACGAGGCACCCTGAGAGCAGAACAGAAGCCAGGAACTTCTGGAAGGATCTTTGCAATTGCAGGAGGCAGAGGAGTTGTTCTTTGGTTGCCTCTGATTTTGGGTATTATTAAATAATTATCATCCCTGGAAGTGCTCAAGCCCAAGCTGGATGAGACTCTGAGCAACCTGCTCTAGTGGGAGGGGTTCCTGCCCATGGCAGAGGGGTTGGAACTGGGTGATCTTTAAGGTGCCTTCCAAATCAAACCATTCCATGATAAAATGATTAATCCAACCTAGAAAGCTGACCATGGAATAGATTCGTACCCATGGGAGCAGCCCCACCCCAGCTGCACATCTGTCACCTGGATTTGCTGGAATGCTGCCTCAGGATTCATAGATTCATAGATATTAGGGGTTGGAAGGGACCTAGAAGATCATCTAGTCCAACCCCCCTGCCCGA
>JAOEGS010003871.1:24074-35235 GCA_025447755.1 Corythornis vintsioides
ATTACTTCCAAAAACCCTTTGCACCCCACTGAGAGATCTGAAGATGTTGTGTACAGAACTATAAAGCCAGAGGTTTAAATTAATGCCTTTTCCTGTTATTATAGTTTGGGACTTAAAAAAAAATAAATATAATCTTGGTCCACTCTACAGAACACCACATGCTGGATACCCTAACCAGTTCACACTTCCATAATCAGAATCTTCAGGAAGATATTGAGATTTAAGTCTTTTTGGCCCTGGTTGCATAAAGTATAAGCAGGAACCCAGGTTGCAGACTGATAGCTTTGCTCCTGCACTTCGAACTAGATTTTGCAAGCACTTAAATTTTGTTATTAAAGTTTTGCTTTCTTCTGCACATCTATTTGGAGAAAGTCCTAGAGCACGTCTGTGTGTAAAGGGTGGAGGAGGTTGGACCAGAATCTCCATCATAGTTGGGAAACTCTATATTTCCATAGATCAGATGAGTTGCAAGTCTCATGCAAGAAGACTTGATGTCCAGGCACTGGAGTTCTCTGAGCATGAAATAATCGAGCTGAGGCCCCTTTCCTTTAAAACACCAGAGGGAAAGATTATTCCTTAACTTAGGTCATGTGTCCAGGGTGGGGGAGACCAGAGCATAGACTAGACAGAAGAGACAGTGCTTTGTGGGATAACTCAGTGGAATACTTCATGAGTAGAGAAAATACACCAGTACTCGTTTTTCTTTGTCTCTTTTACATCCTAAGGTGGTTTCCTGCTCAGCTTTTGTGTTCCATAGCTCTGTTTGGTGCATTGTGTGTTGTATGTGGAAAAAAAAAAGAGTGTCTTAAATTCTGGGGAGGATCTCAGCTTTGTGCTCACAGTGAGAACAATCAACCTCTAAAATGAAAAATTAACAGGTGTGTTGTGTTTAGAGAGTAAACCACTAACATAACAGAAGCACAGACAGTTTTGAATATTAAACCCCAGCTGCAGAAAGGGAACTGCTTTTGTGAAATTGGTTGCTTTCCTGATCTAAGTTTCCTTGTTAGATCGGTCCATCTGTTATAAAAACCATTGTGTCTCATGCTAATAAATGAGATTAGTCTTCTAAAACCATCAGTGTATTGCCTGCAACATTGCAGCATTAAAAAGAAATAAATAAACCTACCACATAGTTCCCTGGTTTCAAAATATGTAGATACAGGGTTCACCAAAAAGTCATCTCTTTTTTTCTTTAAAAGAAGACAACCATATAGAATAATAGAGTTCTCTCTCTAGCATACAAACCCATCTGGAAAGAATTTAGTCTGCAATAATTGTGGGCATTTGATTTAGCTTTAAATCCCTGTACGTAATTCAAATGTAAATTTATTGGGGTGAGTTTATCCCCAAACTGCCTTTGGATCCAATGTTGTTGAGATGAATTTGGCCCACTGCACTAAAACTAGAGCCTGCGTTGTTCCTGTTGCATCAGGATATTATTATACACTGTAATATCTGTTGTGTTCAGCAGATATTTCCTAGAAATGAAGACAATACAGACCATCCACTCAATCATATTTCTTTTGAAGAGCTTTGAAGATTAATAATGATTTGGTTATGAATATGTGTATGGACATATATAAATGACTCAGGCCACACTGCTCCAGTTTGTTATTCTGTACCCACCTGAGATAGTCCTTGCTGTTCAGTAAAATTCTCTGAGTTTCATATTCTGAAAAAAAGAAGAAAGTTTCAAGAGGCATTTGGCACATAATGTAAACAATGCCATCTGTCTTTTTCTTTGGAAAATCTTCTTCGAGATAGCCCTGATATGCCTACTGTTTTCAATCACTTAAAAGGCAGTAATTCAATTAGATCATCCTCTGTGTAGGAACTGCCATTGCTTTCTGTCCACTTCCAGTCCTGACACAAGTAAATCACTTTGATAAGATCCCCTTTTTACTTATTTATTTGTATTTTTTTTTTCCTGAAGAGACTAGCATAAGTAATGATGCCAGTGATAGACCAAGGACAAAATGACCATAATGCAGTTTCTGTAGGAAAGGAAAACATCTGACACTGAGATTTATCATGTTACTTGGAAATTTTTTTTTTTTCCTTGGAATTTCTACCAACAGCCACGCTCTCCCAGCAAAGGGCATTAGAAAGTATGAATGCCCAAATGGCAAATCAGACAAAACCTTCACCCAGCAGCAGATTTAAACATCTATTGCTACCTAGATTTCTTAAATGGGAACAGAAGTTCTTTTGTTTTGTTCATTTGGTTAATGCCACCTACTTACATGGAAATGCCTTCCTGAGAATGTGGAAGGTTGGATCTTCCTTACAAACTGCTATGGCTTATCATGCAGATATGCCTTCCTTCTATTTAAAAATTGCTTGGGTGAATTCTGTCCTCTGTGCCACCAGTAAGGCCTGGCAGGGATGTCTGACCTCCCAGAATAGATGTGGCACAAGATCAGTGGGATCTGTAGGCATCCTGCTGAGGACTGTCCTTGACTCTGATGCTGAGAGAGCGTGGTTAGAGTTGGGCTGCCTCTGGACACGTGTCCCTGATTTCAGCAAAAATGGGAGAGCACCTGGTGAAGGTGGCCACGTGTGATGTGAAGTCTTGTTTGAAAGGAGCTGGACCACAGGTGGTTCTTTGAACCCAAGCTGATCACTAAGCACAGATAACCCCAGGGCTTGCATTGTCATATCTGTAAATAGTGTTGGTCTTATGTTCACTTCCTGAGACCACATCCAGGAAACTCAGTGGGAAGTCCACTCTCCTTTGCAGAAAAAGCAGTACCACGTAGGTAAGAGCTGATCAGCAATGTTAAAGCACCACAGGCAAGTTTGGAATTTCCAGAGACATTCTATGAGTTAACCCTTTTGTTATTTTTGGAGAGTCAGAGTGAGAGAAATGTGATCTCTGCAGGGAAAAGGCAGCATAATAATTGTACTGAACCTAAAGGGTTAGAAGACTGTTGAGGATGTTATTGATGCAGTATCCTTTCCTTTCACAGAGAAAGTGTGGAGAGCCTTATCCAAAAGCATTCCTATGCCCGATCCCCCATTCGAACCTATGGAGGGGAGGATGATCTTGGAGATGACAGCCAGGCAACACAAAGCAGAGGTAGGAAGATGTGCTGGTGAGGTAAACTGTGGCTGACCTACTTATGTTTGAGAAAAGGAGGACCGTGGTCAGTACTGTGGTACTCTGAAGTATTTCTGTGGTGAGTCTTTCTGCCATGAAGTCCTATAATGGAGAAAAATGTGTGTTTTCTTATGGCTCTTTTGGACATCTGATGTGCCCATGACACTGGAGGAAGTGGCTAGTTCAGAAGGCAGCTCTAGAGATGCCTGTATAGCCTTTGCCATCTCTGTCACCTCTGCTTCCTCTTCAGGAGGGCTGAAAACCAGGCACCTTTATTGCTGCTATGCTGAGAACAGGGCAACACTGATCATCCCTTAGCAGGACTTACTAGGTGGGGCTCAGCACCATGTGTAAAGTATTGTGTAGATGAGTAATTTGCTGCCCCTCCAGCCTTCTGTGAAGAGAGGACTTAGTTCTGACTGTCTTTGACTAGCCTGTAGTTAACCTGCTTTGCCTTTACAAGAAGAAATTTCATATCTCTCTAGAAAATGGATTTTTAATTGTTATCTCTTGGCCTCTGAAAGGTAGTTTCCCACTGAGGCAATTCACCTCAAAAGCTTTATCAAAAGTTCTGTCTCCTTTAGCAATCACATAGTAGCAAAGCAGAGCTGTTCTTTGTGAGGATACTCGCTGGGCAAACCATCTGTCCTAATTTGCCACTGGAAATAGATCTCAGACCCATCCCGTGGGATTGCTGACTAGCATCAGCTTGTGTTGCATTATACTTTGGGTGTTGACTTTGTGACCTGCCTGATATGCAACAGAGACTTGAGGTAAAGCAGTTCTATCTGCCTTCTGACTGGCAGTGCCCTTGTCTTGTCCTCTAACTCCACACAGCATCGCCAAGATAAGAGCATTATTTCTGGTCATAAGCTCTTGGGACTTGTGCAGGGAAAACACGCTTATTTTTAACCACGAGTTGCTCTTCAACAATATGTGATTAGGTGGGCTTGTTCCTACATGGCTATTCTAAGAGCAAGTTCCTTAGATTGGGGAGTTTCTGGAGCAGCTCAGCTGGTGTGATGCTATCCTGCCACTTACTTCTGGGGGATTACCTCGCTTCACGTCATCTTAGATCCCAGGCCAGTTACTGTTGAAGAGAGTGTGAAGTTTTTTCCCTTGCCAGAACTGCTCAGAGCAAGATAGCTTCTCTCCAAGAATTACTTTTCTCCCTGGTATGATGCCCTCTTTTGGGGAGTGACAATGAAGAAGGTGAACCTCAGCATGAGAACTGGCCTTGAGAGCCTGCCTGTTCTGGAGAGTCCTGAGGAAGGTGTCAGAGGGTGAAGGAATAATTCATTACAACTAGTTGATATAAAATCTGTACAGGCTACAGCTCTGCATTTGCTTGCAATATGGCAAATGAGTAAGGAAGATGATGAGTTGTGGCAACCAAATCTTTTCTAATCTGGGAGCCATATGCTAGCATAGGACGTGATTGTTCTGGGCAACCAAAAGCGTGCACAGAGGATAAAACACTCTGCTCCTGCAGACGAGTGCCTCGTACTGTCTTCACTCTACATTTTGGTCTGGTCTCCTTAAATAAGGAAAAGTCCTCCAAGATAGAAGGAGAGAAATATCCACCTTTTTTTTGAGATTCCACAGCCATTTCTTCTGAAGCATTTGAGAACTACCTCAAAAAGCGTGGGGTGTCCTTCCATTCGTGTGGGAGTTAAACAGGCTGCTGGGTGGAGTGTCTTGGAAGCTCCCCAAGGCCTCGAGTGCCCCCGAATTACTGCATCCTCCATCCAGTTTCCTCAGGGCTGGCAAATGTGGTGCATGAGACTTTCTGAAGGGCTAAATTGCCATTAGGAGCCAGTGTGGTTGGAGAAGGAAAGGGCCGTGGTGGAGGCTCCTCATGAGAGGGAGGCACACACTTTGTTCTGTGTAGAACAAAGGAAGTCCATCACTGCTATTTATTCCTAATTGCATCCAGAGCATTCTCATCTCAGCCAGCATCAGCCATCTAAAGATGGAAGCAGCTAGCCTTCGGTAGTATATTTATCACAAGAAGTCTGTCTCCAAAGGAATTAACCGACATGAAATCTATAAATCAAATTAAAAGTCTTTAACACATCATTTCTGTGCATCTGCTCCAATGTCCACACACAGGGCTGGTGGTAGCCCCCTGGAACAGAGCCCAGTATCACCCTCCTCAGCAGACTGGGATCCACAGCCCACTTTCCCTGGAGGGAGAAAATACTCTGGTACCCTGATCTGTGAAGGGGTTTGTGCTGTCTGTGGACATGGTGCCATCTTTATGCTGGATCCTGACTTCCCAGCAGTTGGGATTTGGTTCCAGTCCCTTCCCACTGCTGGACTGACACAGTTTCTCTTTGCTTTTACTGGTCTGTTTTATTTAGTTTGTTTCATTAAGCAGACGTAGCTGATTTGAGAATACATCCCTAGAGAGATATGTGATTTATTTTTTAACATAACAATTTTCATAATAATTATTATATCATATATAACAATGTAAAATATAATAATTATACAATATATTATCATTTCATAATAAATTATTATTAATATAATAATTTCCCATTGTAGTTTGCTTATAGTTTTGTTTTAAACACACAGCTACAATTGGTCAGCATACCTAATTCCAATAAGTTTACCTTGGCAGATAGATGTCTTCCCATTTTTAATGTTCATATTTTGGATGACTCTATCTTCCAGAAACAGATTTATGACACTAATACCTGTTGTAAAATTTCTTGTCTCAGCACGTTTTGCAATACTGCCTTGAAATTATATTTCATCAAACATTCTTACTAGTAAATTTATTTCTTAAAGAAACATTTTCTTAGTGGATAAGTCAGATAATAAGGAAAATGCAGAAGGGATGTGAGAGGAATTATTGTTTGAATAGGAATAAAAATGAAGAGTTTGTTTATAGGATTTTATTGTATTCAGCATTTCTAGAAATCAAACATCTGATGCTGACCAGATGTAGCAGAGATGAAGGGCAGCATTGTCACGAGAGCATTTGAAAATGACCATGGATAATTATCTGAACAAAGTAGTCATTGCTTCCTAAAAATTTTACTGTCAAAATTAAACAATTAGTTCTAATTTAAAGAAACTGTTTTTCCTTTTTTTTTTTTTTTTAATCATTCCATATTCTTCAGAGAAAGAGTGTTTTGAAGATGTGGAAGACTTGTGTAAACAATTTTTTTAACTTTTCAAATTAAAAAACAACCACAGAAACCAATTCTATTTAATCGAAAAGTAGATAATTGCCCTAAGAGCAGGTTTGAAGTATTTCTGTGTATTTCACTTAGAATCTTTCATCTCTTGCTAAGATTTAGCATGAGTGTTGTTTTTTAGATCACTGGAAATTGACATTTTACAATTTTTTTTTGGTATATTTAGGAAAAAGTCAGGTTGTGTGAAAAGATACACTGCTGACAAGTTATACTGGGGTAAAAAAAAAAGAAGAGGAAAACTTGTGTAAATTACATTTTAATGCATTTTTTGCCAAAATGAAATTTTAGAAAAAAAATATAATCAGTTCTACAGGGAATCTGATGTGAAAAGTTACAAGTGTGTCTTCCAAACAAGGGTGTCATGCAGTGAGATTCCATATCAGAGTAGATCCTTTGGACTTCAACTGATGTTACCTGAAGCAGCTAAGATATTCCAAGAGTTACAAGGTTCTTCTGTGCATAATTCCACAAATATCCAATGTGCTGAGCTGATTTTACTGTTCAAGTCACTGCAGCCATCTTCTTAGCATGGAAATTTGTCTAAGTTGTGGTGCTACAAGAGACCAACGGGCAAATAATAATATAATGGCAGATGTAAGAACTATTTGGAAACTACTTCCAATGACGACTTCTTGTTAAAATCAGCCTTTCTGGTTTCGTTTTTTTCCTCCTTTTTTGTTGTTTTACCAGCTTTGTGTTGCAGTTCAACCGTCAGGCTTTCTTTCTCTTTCCTTGCAGGGTCAGCCTTTACAACATCTGATAACCTGTCTCTCAGTTCTTGGGTATCCTCCTCAACCAGTTTTCCTGGCTTCCAGCACCCCCAGTCGTTGAGTGCCCTGGGTACCAGCACCGCATCCATAGGTACTCCCATTCCTCATCCAATCCAAGGCTCTCTGCCTCCATACAGTCGCCTGGGAATGCCTCTGACCCCCTCTGCTCTAGCCAGCTCCATGCAAGGTAGTGGCCCCACCTTCCCTTCCTTCCACATGCCCAGGTACCACCACTATTTCCAGCAGGGCCCTTACGCGGCCATCCAGGGACTGCGGCACTCCTCGGCAGTGATGACGCCCTTCGTGTGAGCGGCGAGAGAAAGCTGCAAGCTTGGCAGGAAAAAAACACAAGGGACCTCCCCGAAAAGGCCTGTGGCAGGAGTGCTGGACTCACAAAACCCCCCCATCCCCCAAACCCCACTGAGAAAACGATTTCTGAAGCTGGATTTCTCCATGGAGGGATCACGAGAGGGTGCAGCTTGGAGCTGCTCGGCGAGCGATGTTGACACGGCTGAGATGGAGCCCAGAGTTCCCAGCATTTCCTCCAGCTTATTCCAAAGGAGCATTGCTACCTAGTGGGAGGAGATGATGTTTCTGCAGCAGTGTACAAATTAAGGGGGTGTAGGTCTTTTTTTGTGTCAGCAAAGGGCAATAGTCTCGCTCATCTTCATCTCTTCTCGCCACCGATGAGCATCCCAAGGGGAAGATGCATTGCTTGAACTCCGAGTGTATTTTGGGCTGTCTCAGCACACATCTGGGAGTGGGACAAAGTGGAAAGGACCACTGTCCTTTTTAACAGACTGGCTTATATTCACCAAAAAGCAGTATTTCTTAGTTGCTACTATAATCCCAAAGAGAAAATTATTAACAAGTCTTTCATTCTTTGTTTCTTTCACAAACATTTATCAGTTAAAAAAAAAAAGATAATGGTGTTACAGGACTGTAGCAGTAATGATGGGTTCTGTCCTTCAGTCTAAAAAAAAAATGTTTGGCCCATATCCCAGCAGGAGCAATTTCACTGTTCTATTAAGGTATGATGAAGGAAAACGTTGATTTGGGAGAATCTGTTACTCAAACTTAGAAACCCAAGGTATCAAAGCTCTAAATCAATGCCTGTTTGCTGCTCTGCTTGCCACTGGAGACCTGCTTCTGGCTGCAAATACCTACCAAGTTAACCAGATTTCAGGTTAGATCAGTTTACAGACCCTCCAGATCAAACTAATCAGTGGAGTGGTGTAAGATGAGTGACACTGGGATCTTCTCCTGCGTGTTCTGATTATCTTGGGTTTGGTCATGGCTGTTCTTATAAAAGCTCTTTGGGCAGGAAAAAGAAGGTTGTACTGTCTGGTTTTCCATGCCCCAGTAGAAAGGTGGAGTTTCCTTGGGAAAATATCAGTGCAGAGCTTCACTCGTGAAATGTTTTTGTGTTGTTTTGGTTTTGCTTTGTTTTTTTTGTTTTGGTTTTGTTTTTTTTTTAATTCATACTTGCATTTTACCAGTTAGCAATTAGGGTTCTCATTCAAAGTGCTGTCCATTTTTTTCTAGTATGTTGTGTCTGATACAGAAGAGGAACTATAGAGGGGTGAGAAAAAGAGCTCTCTGCAGAGAGCTAGCATGAATCCTCTGTACCACTGAGGGCAGCACCAGTGTGATGCTGGTTTTCAGCACAGCAAGAGCTGGGATTTCACTGTAGATAAGTCAACACAGAGCTTTTGTGTCATGTCACATCTGAGTTCTAGATGATAACACATCTACTGGCAAAAAAAACCCCAACAAACCCAAGTAGCAACCAATCTCATATCTAGAAAGATCTGTGTAGAGCTGGAACACAGAATAGAGAACAGACTTTTTGGGCACTATTCTGCTCTATGTTTGACCAGTTTGTGTTGGTGGCCATGGTAAGCAATGGAGAGCAGTACACTGAGCCACTGCCTCATGGTTCACAGCCCATCACACAGAGCAAATGACAAGGCTTTTGCCAGTTTCTGCTGTAGCCTAGTGCTTGCATCCAACAGATGAAGCAAAGGCTGCTCCCTGATGGTTTAATTCTTTGCATCCATCTGGATTCCCCACTAACAGGGGTGATGGGCAAACTCCCAAGCAAGGGAGCTATGGCAGCTTGTGACAGCCCTCCCAGGGATCAGGTCAACAGCTTTGTCCACTTCTCACCTCCTCTTCTTTGCCCTTAAAAACTCATTGTGTAGAGTGAGGCTGAAGGTCTCACATTCACAGAGACCCCAGGATGCCCCAAAGGGGTCTCACCATCTCTCAAGGTTTCTTCTTGTCCCTCTGACCTTGTGAGTAAGAGGAAGCACGGGAAGGATTCAAAGGATAAAATTCCTGCCCCACTGAAGGCAGCCAGATATTTGTTGACTGTAATGGAGACAGGATTTCATTCAACATTCTCACCTAAAAATAAAGTCTAACTTTAACAGCAGTGACTGGAGAGACAGCAAAAATGTAGATCATTTCAATACAGAAATGATCAAAACCCAACCACAAATCAGCTTAAGCATTGATTTCACAACTGGAAGGAAATGAATGTAAATATAGAATTAATTGGTTAAAGAGTTATATCATTTTTCCTAAAAAAAATAGCAATATAAATATTATCTGCAGTACTTTGACAACAACACAGTGATTTATTTGAGTTGCTGTACTGCTGTTGAAATGATAGCACTTTCAGGACAGAACATCTGTTGGTGGTAGATGGTCTAGGAATGCCAAACATAATCTAGATTATTTTCCAATCTAATTCACATTCTATATCCCATGAGAAGTGCTCTTTGCCTTTATGAGCTCTCTTGGCTGAGAAAACTGGTGCTGGTTTATGCTCCAGCTTGTTGGTTTGTTTGATTTGTGTTGGCTTTTGGTTTTGTTTTGTTTTTTTTCTTTTTTCCCTTGGTTGGTTTTTTTCCTTCGTTTTTGTGTTTTTTTGGGGTGGCTTTTTTTTTTTGTTGTTGTTTTGTTTTTGGTTGGTTGGGTTTTTTTTTTAGTTAGTTGGTTTTCCTTTGTTCTTGTTTTATTTTGATTTTAAGAAGTGTGGAGAGAACGTGCCTGAATATGGTTTTCACAGAGAATAAGATTATTCTCCAAAGTGTTGCAAGTACTTTTGGGTGTTTTCTGGATCACCCTTAACTTAGATAGCCAGCAGCCTCAGGTCTTTCACGGAACAAGAGCATCCCAGAGACTAACAAAGCTGATTTAAACACACTGCCTTGAGTTTGGTTTTTTGATTCTTCTACTTTTGGGGCCCTGAAGGAAGCTAGACATAACCCCCATTTTTAATTTGGGGGTTTGGTTTGCAGTATTGCTTTACGTGGCCTGAGGCACTGTGGCATTCACTCACTGCAAGATTCATTTTGGTTTCAGTGAGATCTTCTGCTCACTATTCCCCACAAAGAATTTTCTGCTGCAGGAGAGGTGGGTTCTTCACTCACCACTTGCTCCCTGGCCAGAAGATCGATGCATTACTGTGTAAGAAACTGACCTTGCATATAGTTTTAAGTTTATCAAATGACAGCTTGTTTCTGTTTTGGGTTTTTTTGGTTATCTTTTTAAAAGAAAACTAATCAGTGATTTAGTTTATGATAGTTTGAGGACAAAAAATACAGTTTGCTGTATTTTACCTTTAGCACATTTAAATAATTTTTATTTCTTTTCTTATTGTTCCTTCAGAAACATGAGGAAAGATTTGGTTTAAAAATAAGGAAGGTAAAAACCTGGTTGTAACCTCTTTAACAGAATGTACCACCGTTCTGCTGTTTGCTGTGTTGACTTTGTTGTTTCTAATGCATTGCGTGAGCACATTCACCATGTACTGAAGTGTGTGTTTGTATGTATGGGGTGGGGGCAGGGGGGAAAACTTTTTATGGAAAAAAGAAGTTATGAACATAAACTATGAAGCAACATCTAATGAGAAGTTTCTTTTTAAGTGCAATATATTTATTTCCGCTAGAAATATAATATCAACATTATGTAATATTTGAAGCATTAAATGTTATTTGTAAACAGCTTAAAATTATATATATATATATATCACAAAAATTGTACAGAAGTGCAAATGTGTGGATATTCAT